>CATLJY010000436.1:0-149533 GCA_949987705.1 Thereva unica | reverse complement strand
AAATAGTTTAAACAAATAATTAAGGGATGATTTGTTTTTAAATCGTTTCCTCGTATCAGAAACGTTCAGCAACGCCCAACGGATCAGACCGCCATCCAGGAAAACAATAATTATTATTTATAGATGTTTAGAACTGAGTCTCTGTGGCTGGAATTGAACTTCTTGGGCGTGTGCTGATTTTGTTTGACGAGCAAACATTATTCAATTACCGAATGCAGCTGGGCTGTGTCGGCGCAGACCATGTAATTGCTTGTGGGGGGCCGGACTCGGAGCTCAAATATACCAAAATTCAATGCACTTAATTAATTTATGCTAATTGCAAGTTACAAAGCTGTGCTCGGGGAAGAATTGCAATTAATTTGCTTGCTACAATCGATAGTTGCTTGATAAAGTATTAATTATTGTTACCAAAATACTCAAGTGAGTGCACTCAGTTTGAAAGTGAGTCAACTTTGAGCGTGAAGAGAGAAAAATACTTTCAAGCAAAACAGTAATCACTCAAATTAGGAAGACCATAGTGATAGCTCTTCTTTTACGGTTTACAATCTTCGTCAAAACAGCTTGACTGTTGAGGGATTTATTTGGCTCGAGCAAGGTTTGGAATTTTGACATGAATATGTCTTATCCCTGGGGTCTATTTGAAAGAATGTGCGGAGACGAAAATCGTTACCATGACTAATTACTGGATGGCATACTTTTAGGATAAATTTTAGAAGCAAATTAAATCTTACTAATATTATAAACGTGAATGTTTGTATGTATGTTTGTTACTCTTTCACGCAAAATCTACTGAATGGATTTTAATGAAACTTTACAATAATATAGCTCATATATCAGAATAATATATAGGCTATAATTTATAAAAAAATTCAAAATGGCCGTGGCAATATGGCCGACGAATTTGCCAATTGTGTTCCGATTCCAATGAAAATCGAAATCTGGGGGATTTTAAGGTTGCAAATAACGAATTTATGATCAAAACTTATAAATTCAAAATGGCCGTGCCAATATGGCCGACGAATTTGCCAATTGTGTTCCGATTCCAATGAAAATCGAAATCTGGGGAATTTTAAGGTTGCAAATAACGAATTTATGATCAAAACTTATAAATTCAAAATGGCCGTGCCAATATGGCCGACGAATTTGCCAATTGTGTTCCGATTCCAATGAAAATCGAAATCTGGGGGATTTTAAGGTTGCAAATAACGAATTTATGATCAAAACTTATAAATTCAAAATGGCCGTGCCAATATGGCCGACGAATTTGCCAATTGTGTTCCGATTCCAATGAAAATCGAAATCTGGGGGATTTTAAGGTTGCAAATAACGAATTTATGATCAAAACTTATAAATTCAAAATGGCCGTGCCAATATGGCCGACGAATTTGCCAATTGTGTTCCGATTCCAATGAAAATCGAAATCTGGGGATTTTAAGGTTGCAAATAACGAATTTATGATCAAAACTTATAAATTCAAAATGGCCGTGCCAATATGGCCGACGAATTTGCCAATTGTGTTCCGATTCCAATGAAAATCGAAATCTGGGGGATTTTAAGGTTGCAAATAACGAATTTATGATCAAAACTTATAAATTCAAAATGGCCGTGCCAATATGGCCGACGAATTTGCCAATTGTGTTCCGATTCCAATGAAAATCGAAATCTGGGGAATTTTAAGGTTGCAAATAACGAATTTATGATCAAAACTTATAAATTCAAAATGGCCGTGCCAATATGGCCGACGAATTTGCCAATTGTGTTCCGATTCCAATGAAAATCGAAATCTGGGGGATTTTAAGGTTGCAAATAACGAATTTATGATCAAAACTTATAAATTCAAAATGGCCGTGCCAATATGGCCGACGAATTTGCCAATTGTGTTCCGATTCCAATGAAAATCGAAATCTGGGGGATTTTAAGGTTGCAAATAACGAATTTATGATCAAAACTTATAAATTCAAAATGGCCGTGCCAATATGGCCGACGAATTTGCCAATTGTGTTCCGATTCCAATGAAAATCGAAATCTGGGGGATTTTAAGGTTGCAAATAACGAATTTATGATCAAAACTTATAAATTCAAAATGGCCGTGCCAATATGGCCGACGAATTTGCCAATTGTGTTCCGATTCCAATGAAAATCGAAATCTGGGGGATTTTAAGGTTGCAAATAACGAATTTATGATCAAAACTTATAAATTCAAAATGGCGGACGAATTTTTCCAATTGTATTCCGATTCCAATGAAAGTGAATATCTAGGGGTTTTTAAGGTTGCAAATAACGAATTTATGATCAAAACTTATAAATTCAAAATGGCGGACGAATTTTTCCAATTGTATTCCGATTCCAATGAAAGTAAATATCTAGGGGTTTTTAAGGTTGCAAATAACGAATTTATGATCAAAACTTATAAATTCAAAATTGCGGGTCCAATATGACGCACGAATTTTCCCAAGCCACATTCTGAAATGTAGTAAATTTCTAAAATTCCCTCTAACCAGTATAGAAACAGTAAAAACGGTAGAAAGAGTCGAAGTTTGCAAATTTGTGCGCCCCTACATTGTCATCACGAGGTTAAACGATGTCATCTATCGCTTCCAAAAAGTTCGATCGGAAAAAACGGGACCTGGAGGAAGCTGTGTTCGGGACGAATACTGAGTAAGAAGGGAGCAGTGTAACGGCTAACCGAAAAGAGAAAGTTAAAATTCCAATTCACCGAGAAGTTATATGTTTAGATGCATCTACTTGAATACATAACGCTGTTCTAATTGAATCACCGATAAGATTGGGAAGAGGCAATTTTTTCCAGATTTATTGTTTTTTCATTATACTTTTTTTCCTACCGCGTACAACGCACACATAATTTTTTTTCCGATAGGTGGTGCTCAACCTCGAATTTTAATAAATTTGAAGCATATTTTTTATAGGTAACTCTAAATTCTTTTATGTACCCATAACCATGCTTCATTATAACCATTTCCTATCCCGGAGTATGCCCACATAATTTTTTTTTATTAAAAGGCGTTGCAACGCACGCGGGTTTTTGCTAGTTTATATTTAATTCTGCATACTTTTAGGTGAAAATATTATCGAAAGCTTTCTTAAGGTTAGAAAATTTTCGAGACATTTCTTTTGACATGAATATTTGTCGTTTTGATTAATTACAATTGTTTTTAATTATTAATATGAATATTTATATTTTTCAAAATATAAATTAAATTCTAAAAGTATAAACTATGAAAATAATTTAATATTATGTGAACTTTCATAATTTAAATTAAAAATAATGCAAAATAAACTTGCAAAAAAATATTTTCTTCGAATTCAGGCTTAATTCATCCAAGTAGTTTGCCAAACTGCAATACACACAGTGCAACTAGTTGCCCAAACTCTAGGCCCCGCCCCCATAAAATTAAAAGATTTTGATTTATCCCAACTGAAACCCCAACTGTCAAATCAGTTTGCCAACTGCCCCACACACGATGCGATTCAGTGACAACACAACTCAGTTAGGACAACTAGTTGGCCTGTGGATGGGCCCCATTAGAAAAGGTGTGCTTGAGTCGTCCGTCGCGCGATATTTTTGTGTTTTCGAAGCGGGGCGGAATCAGAATCGATATCAGGGAATTTTCTTACTACGCAGTTTGCGGATTGAGTGTGGTGCGGCCGCGGTGCGTTTAGAATTTTTGCAAAAGCACAATTTTTTTATTTTGAACGATTTCGTTTCGTGTGTTTGTATTCTGTTACATTGTGGAAAAGGATAAGGTGGTTGAAGGGTATGTATTGAAGCGAGCCAGATTATTGTTGTGTGCATTCCTTTCGACCCCCTCCAGGGGTTCTTTCCAATAAGAACAAGAAGGTGATTTCCAATAAGAACAAGAAACAAATAGACCCCAGGGATAAGACATATTCATGTCTACTGTGCCATCGAGAAGCCATGGCACTTCCCGTCTTTTTTTTATATGGAACACTAGGTAGAACCGGTGGCGATATTAGGGTAGGTTAGAGATGCAGAGCGAACCGCAGATTGACAACGATACTTTAAAAAGAATACTTCGCTATATCAACCTGACTTTGCAACGTATTCATAAAGCTAAGGTTTTTGGTCTTATGTTTTCCACACCTTGTCAGGCGCGCTGTGAGTAGATTTCAGAGGTAAAAGGATATGTGCATAGGTTGTCTTTCGCAAGGTGCGACCGATCCAATTCTATTTCGTTCGTTTGAGTTCGTCATATATCCTTTCTTGGCCGGCACAGTTCCATAGTTCTTGATTTGTAATTGGTTCTCTTCGTACTATTATGGATCCCTAATTTAGCGAGGAACATCTGGCCCCTGTTCTGACGCTATTGAAAGCGCCTTCTATGTCCAGAAAGGCAGTCAAGGTGTACTATTTTTTCCTAAGTAAGATTCTACAGTAGAAACTAATACGTGAACTGCACACGGCTCACCTGAACCCAGTCTAACCCAAAAGTTCTGGCACCTCTGATTTTATTGCGGCAACACTTAAATTAAACTTTCAGAAACTCAAAAAAACTAACAAAAAAAACATGTGTCGAGCTATTTTCGATTGCGAGCGTTTGTTCGAAAAAGAAAAGAAGCCCGTTAATTCTCTTGTTTATTTCTTTGTTTTATGAAGAACGCAATTCTTTGTTATATATTTGAAATTGGTTTAGTATGTATTGACACTTCATAAATTAATGGAAGCTTAAAATTTTTGTTCATATTTTGTAAAAAATAATTGCTAAGGGGTCGTCCATTAATTACATGAGGCGTTTTGGGCCAGGGGGTCGAGCCGAATCTCACTCAATCTCACGTAATTCAAGTGCAAAAATATTCATGGCCTCAATGAAAACTTCAAGGAGCTCCAGACTCACGCCGTGAACACACGCGAAAAAGCGCGAACGAGTATGCGGATGCGCCTAGCTCGCGCCTTGCTTTCCTTTTCAAGGGGATATGGCGTGAATTTGTGCCGTGAATTCACGGCTTGAGAGTGAATAGAAGTATAGATCTTCAGGCACGAACTGACGATAAATGCCCAAACACATAAAGATTTTTGTCAGTTTTCTTGGACTGCAGGCCCCATACAGTAGGCGGCCGGTGCACTTGTGGTAATATTTGGCCTCAAGGCGAAAACCTTCAGGCGGCCGGCGGCCTATGTGTAAATGGAAGCCTTCTGGATATGACTAAATCCTACACAAACTCCAGAAAGTAGCATAGTAGTAGATTGCTAAGCCGCCAACGGCCAGCTGAACGCGCGACTCAGCGAATACTGCAGTGTACGAACCAAGTAGCACTGAATCACGAAAAGGCCTTTAGAATATAGAAATACAGGAAGGCATACGCCAAATTTTAGTGTAATGAAATTCTTGTCGAGTGAGTGATAACGTTCTGGTAGTTATGTGTCCATTACAAGCGGAAAAGAGAGTGCAACAGAGGATAGGTAAGAAGGAGTTAGTCAGGAGTAGTAAGACCTATGAGGTGAAAAAGACGAAGAAGTCTAAATTATCAGTTATCTCAAATAAAATCTTGCACACGACCAGCCCTGTGGTTATGTAAATTACTAGTGATTTTTTAAAATTTGAAAAACCTCACTAGTGATTAGATGGGGGAGGAAGTCGAGCCAAATCTCACGACATCTCACCAGGGAGGGGGGGGGGGTGCTGTCGATAAATTGCAAAAATCACCTAACGTTTTTTTTTGGCGAAAAAACGCTCGCAATCTAAAATAGCTCGACACATGTTTTTCTTGTTAGTTTTTTTGAGTTTCTGAAAGTTTAATTTAAGTGTTGCCGCAATAAAATCAGAAGTGCCAGAACTTTTGGGTGACACTGAGTTCAGGCGAGCCGTGTGTAGTCTGTCTATCTGCAGTGCAGTATCCTTTGAAATATGAAGGCTTCGAGAACGACGTAGGGATCTCTATCATAGAGTGGTATCATAGTAGATACTATAGATTTTCTGAGAACAGGACTGTGCTGGAAACAGTTCGGGAAATGCAGCAACACCGGAGAAAGGCCTGGAGCATCAAACAGCATTAGCGGGAGGGTTTTGTGCAGTTAAAGCACAAGCAAAATCAGCACAAAAGTAAGATCGCGAAGAAAATCCTGATTGGTGCATTTGCAACGGGCGCAATTGGATAGGGAGCAATTTCAGGAAAAAAAGTGAAAAGTTCCCGCGCCGTGTTTTTTCCATTGTCCTTTACCGCGATCAAAAAGTGAACAATTGATGGGGGTGCAATATGGTATACTGCACCGGGCGAACGAAACGCCGGCCATGGACATGAGGATATGAATTAAAAAAAAAAAAAAACTAACTTGCAGGATCAAGGATCTTTCTTGGTTTTTAACCGACTTCAAAAAGAGAGGAGGTTACTCAATTCGACGTGTAGGTATTTTGAAGTCCTGTTCACGCATAACTTTGTAACTCAATAGCTTTTTTGCTTTTTTTTGGTTCATTTGATTTTTTTTCGAAATTCTGATAAAGGAGTTCGAAGTTAGGCATAAAAAACTGTTAAAATGAGTTCAACCTAAACATTTCATAGGCACCGAACAAACCACTTTATTGTTGCAAAACTGGTAGAAGGTCGGTGGGAGAGTACGTAGCGTGTTGGATCCTTGATCCAGCGGCGTGTAGCGCTGCAGGTTCAAGCTCCAGTCGGTCGGGGCAGATTGTTTTCTTTTTCTCTTTTTCTTCTTTCTGAAATGATTTATTCACATATTAGTCCACCACTGATAGTATCTGCCTTGGAGCAGAGGGCTAGGGAGAAGTTCTCTCTTTTGGGGGCTCTGTGGGGCTGCGAGTTCGATTCTTCGGCTCGCGGTGTTTTTTTTCGTCATAATAATTTTTTTTTTAATTTCCTTCGGGGAATTTTGTTTCATATGAAACAAGTTTTTGACATGAATACGTCTCTAAATTTGCTTCCAGAACAAAAACCGATGATAACGAAATTATGGCATATAGTTTTGATTTGCAGCTGAAAAAATATTGTTTATTTTGAATAAAGAAATATACCATGACGTGGGTGAAGAATCAAAGAGTTTTATTTTTTACATTTGATTTCCCCGCTATCAATGGCAATTAAGCTTATATTTCCTTGATTTGTATGTGTGTGTACTGTGAACAAATGTTGAATTTGATTTTGACCCACTTCCATATAACCGATCAACTGCAAATTTTACACATACGTATAGTTCGCATGACAATACAATCTGATCATTTTGTAAAAAAAATCAAGATGGCGGTTCCAAGATGGCAGTCGAATTTTGCAATTGGGCTCCCCGACCGCCGAAATGGGTATCAAATGAAAGGGTGTGACAAGTAGAACACACTTCGCTATGTGGCGTCATTTAAAACCCAAAATGGCGGCCAACACAAAATGGCGGCTTACTTTTTCTTTACAACGTCCTTGTTATGGGTATCAAATGAAAGTGTATGACGAGTATAGTACAGTAAGCTATCGAATTCACAATAAATATTTCCCCCCGGAGAATTTTGTTTCATTTTAAATAAGTTTTTTTTTTTAAATTCGTCCGAAAATATGCAAATGCATTACTGCGAAAACTATTTAGCTACTGAATCGATTTTTTTCGTTGGCGCGGCTGCGTGTTATACTTCTCATAATGGATTTAAAAAGGAGAATCATTCTCGTAATTCGTACGCTGCATCCTCGGTTAAACTATACTGCTCCAGCGTGTCATACTTATCGTCAAGGTAGGTTCATGCGCAACGATTTAGTTTTTTAAATTGTCTGGCGGAAGTCGAATTGTGTAAATAAACTGAATGCAAATGACGAGTGAAAATTACCTCCATTAGTTATTGCGCATTACGCGTAATATTATGTTACATTGATTGTGATAAGGTCGGAGGAGCAAGTGGTCGAACATCACCGAGACATATTTGGTACAATCCAAACATTTTAGATTGTGCAAGCCGAACAGTTGAGTTCACACGCAACGATCTATTTGTGCCGTGTAGACCTACCTTAATAATTTTTGTATATTCCCCCCGAAAAAAATTAATGAACTAAAAAGTACAAAATAAAAAAAATATTTAAAAACCGACTTTAGAGGAAATCCGCACAAAATGCACAAAAAAGGATGAAATTGTTTGTAATTCTTAACAAATTTAATCCAATCAGAATGGATCTAAAAAGAAGAATCACTTTTGAAGACGGTGCCAGGTAGTAGTTGACTTTGATTGTATTAACTCTTGCTTCGGGAATTGTTTTCATTTCTTTGTTAGGCTTATGCCCTTAATACATCACCCACAGGTGTTAGCAGCGTCTTCAAAAGTGATCTTCTTTCTAAATCCATTCTGATTGGATTAATGTTGTTAAAAATTACAAACAATTATTTCATCCTTTTTTGTGCGGTTTGTGCGGTTTTTTTCTAAAGTCGGTTTTTAAATTTTTTTTATTCAAACAAACTTAAACGAAGCAGAGAGCCTTTTGGAAGTCATCTTAAAGTAACTACAGAAGAATTGAGTGGATCTGCAAGATCTTCGGTCACAGCGCACACACAAAAGTGGTGTTTAGCAACGAATTAAGAAAGATAATTTAGCTGTATTCATAAATTGCGACAATCACTCACTAAATTTGGTTAGCGTTCACGCAATATTCTGGTTCACCATAACGCTGGGAAAAATTCAAAAATGTTGTTAAGTCCGACTCACAAAATAGATGGAGTGCCCAAAAGTGATGCCCAGAAACTGCCCGGCTTAAATAGGGTTTTCGTATGCAATTATTCTGATTTAGAACTCAGAACTTTTTAGAAGATCGCGAAGAAAAGGTTCCGTTGGACTCAATCTTTGTAAAGAATGGGATCTTGTCTGTGAAAAAAGTGCATCAATTTAGGCTAATTCTCCAGTTGTGATGTGGATGGAAAACAGCTGTATGAAGATATATTGGATATTGTTTCTCTATGTAGTTTTCTAGTCCCCCTTTGTAAGGTTTTGAGAACAAACATCTTCTAGCTAACATAGTTAAATGGAAGTGAACTAGAAGTTACCACTACTTACTTCTACTTCACTTCTGCGTTACTTTTCAATTAGATTTGGCCTTAATGGGCAAGCTTATTTTATAACCCGGCGAAAAAACTATTTTTCTTTGAGGAGTTTCTGTGACGTTAAAAATAGTGATTACAAGATGAAGGACTAGAGTCTCAGGAAAGGCCCTTTATACTGTGTCCACAATCTATTTTCTTCATATAGAATGCAATGTCGTACAGAAACTCTAGTCGGAGAGCGGGCGAATTGCCACAACCTACCCGCGATATTTTTAGTCCACCTACTCCATTACTATCACGTCTTTTACTTCAGGGCATCGAGAAACAACTTGCTGGAGTGTTATGCCTCCTTAAACGAGTTGCATCTCATCAACCAACCGATGACATGCGCTTTTTGGTGGAGTGGGGAAGGGCTAAGGAAGGCTATGACACTAGGAATCAGGGATGTAAAGAGGGAAGAAGAAAGAAGGAAAGTTAGTTATGTAGGTGGGAAAGTGGAAAAGGCGAGTTACCGTGGGGCTGGCTAGGATTCGAACCTAGCGTAGCGACCTCTTGGATGGCAGACGCCTTACACCCTTAGGCTCCCGAGGCCCCCAAATTGTTGCCAACTTGTTTGACTTTGTTTGCGGTGGTATTCTGAAATACGATTTTCTTTCTGGCCGTTCAAACAATGCAGCATTGGTTTTCGTCGAATAATAATATAGAGTGGACATTTTCTGAAATTCTTGGTATTCCGCAGTGATTCATTCTATCATCCGCATTATATATGATCTACTCTCAATCTTCTCCAACCCACTTCAAAGCTTTACTAATGACCGTACACTGCGTCAACCTTATGCCTTCGACGACGGCTACCGCTCTCGTCTTTTATATCGCAAGCTAATGCCCAACTCTATTAGCAGGGATATCAAGCTGTTTCTGATTGTTTGCTGTTGTTTCTGATTAGGGCCGGAAGAACCACGTCGCTTCGAAAACTAATTACTGTCTTATCGCTAACAACTCGCCGACCGACTTTCCTACTGTCTCAGTGGCCTTTGTGCACTAAAATTCGTTTGGCAATCCAAATCACCAAACAATCTTAATGCCTGGGATTTCTTAAGGCAAGCACGTCCCTCCTTCAGCCAGCAGTCTGGGTTACAATCTACATTCTTAACTGCCTGCATTCAGCCCCGGCTTGACTGTCTTTTAGTATGTCAAGGAGCTTCAAATCCATGCATCTAATGATGAGATTCACACTGCTACTGTCTTATCTTCTTAGTGTCAGGAGGGAAGTTTTTCGAAAGATCCATGTGTAAGGACGATGGCGCGTTTCTGGAAATTGTAATCACAGGCGAAACCACTGAACTCTCTTTGGAAACGTGACAATTCGTTACTTTGAGTTTACAAACATGGCGCAGTGGTTGTGCACGTTTTGAAAATGGAGCAAAGCAATATGTGTATGATGAATGCACTGAGTACAAATAGGCAATCCAAAATACCTCAAAGAACACAAGCAACCCGATACTTGAGCTATCGAAAGCAGATGTGCCAGAAAATTTGGTAACGCTAAAGGGAATGGTGATGCAAGTTAAACACTAACAAAACTAAGCGCATAGAATTGTCGGTTCAGCACAGAGTTCTGCAATAATTTATGGGTTGACTCAAAATTTCGCTTGGTGAAACAAAAACTGTACAGTAGCATGGGTACTATAAATTCACGAAGAGCCAATACCAATGAATTAGAACGCATTTGTGACAATAGATTCTGAAGTTAATAAGGAAATTGAATTTTGCTGGGGAAAATCAAAATCATAAGAGAGACCAAATAGGGCAAAGTAAGATCGAATTTCGATATATTTCTTAACTAGATTTAGATCTTTAGAAGGCCGCCATTGTTAAAACGTACTGAAAATTCTGTAAGTGAGTAGAAACCTATGTATAGTTCATTCTTATGAATTTGCATATACCAACGGCTTCCGACTACTTATCGAATGAATCCCGTTATGAAGGATTTTCTGATACAATCTTTTATTCACCTATATCCCTTCGACAAGCCGCCATATTGTTTTTTTTTTCGTTTAAGAAAACCCCCAACAATCACTTGACTACACCAAAGCATACTTAAAATCACTTTGGGCGCTTTCAGTAATGCAGGATGCGTGCGCAATTGACTTATTCAGTCATTGAAAGCTTCACACTTTCAATTGCTGAATAAGTCATTTTCGCACGCATCCTGCATTACTGAAAGCGCCCTTTATACTGTATCCGGCAAAGAAGTGGCTCAGTTACTAACTTCCAATAATGGAATTCGGAATCATCCAGTGTTGCAAAATAAAAAAAACCCGATCCCAATGGATAATATATATGTGTGTGCTTCTGTGCCCCACTATACCTTCTTTTTTTGGTCGGAGACCCTTAAATTCTATGCAAATATTTGGCAAACACTTGCGTAAGGGAATTTTCGATTTATATGCACATTCGGTGAAAGCAAATCATCGCATTTCGCACCCTTGCGTTGTTTAGGTTTAAATGAATGTAAAAATTCAGCTGAACCCATCGTAAACAAGCGCCATAGAGAAACGCAATATAAACTACTTTCCCATTTCGCATATCTAAATATCTGCAATCCGCAGTCCGCACTTTCTCCTATCTGTGTTTGTTAACATCTATTAGATATGCAAATTTATGTGCGGGTTTATATACGTGCAGATTCAACACGTCTTCCGAATGGATTCAGATGGAAACGAATTGAGGATTTTTTCCGCTGCTTCTATGGAAAATATTTTTCGGGGTTTCTTTTTTTTGCGGCTGGATATATGCATAGAAGCAGCTACAACAGAAGAAAGTGAGTGGATTGTTTTCTTGGGGTTTTAGGGGTACAGAGTAATTATGGAAATGCTATCTGACATCTAAAGGCAGTTCCTAAGAAGTCCTGGATCCAAGTCAATATTAAGGAATTCTTTGCATTTTTTTAATACAAATTCGATTGAGTGTTGCGTGATAGTTAGTGGATATCAGTTTTGATTTTATTAGACTTTAGTTAGTTTACGAATCCGATTGTTATCCTTCCTCAGGAATTGCTATAGCTGAACTCTAATTTCTTTGCCCGAAATATTACAACAAAACTATAAGAAGAGAAGAGAGTAATCGAGCTTACGGATTTCCGATCCTACATTTCGTTCTTCTCTTTCTTCACCAACCTTATTCCCGCTTCCATTTCTGGTACCTGAAAAGTCCTTCTTTGGCTCGATCGACCACCGATTCAAAAAATTCATAGGTGATGAGGTACCTTTTGCAGCTCCATACACTTATTAAATCACGCACAAATATAGCAGGCCTTTCTAAATTTTATCTGTACTACTATAGCGACCTTAGAATATAAAACTACAGGAAGGGCCCTCGACGAATAGCGGAGTGAAGTTTTGTTGTGTGAGTGCCCACGCTTTGGTAGTTGTTGGTGCAAGGGGCAATCTCACGTCACGCCACGGGTCTCGGCAAGTATCACGTATATTTTTTTTTGTAAAAAAAAGAGTAAAATTGCAAAAATGACGTCGCAGTCAACAGACGGAGTAACAAATTGTCATATTGACCACGAGCAGAGGAGCCACGAGTATATTGGACATAAGAGCAATAAGAGGAGCCTGCCGCGGCTCGTGTCACTATCTCGTCAAGGTAAAATTGAGAACCAAAACGCATAGGGGGCAAACACAACCAAAAGACTATATAGATAAGCTAAAACTGGGAGAAATAATTGATAACTCCCAGCATGCTGATGTACAAAACTAGAAAGAGTCAGAAGAACAGCCCAACATCAACGACAAATAGGGGCACATTAAAAGCAGCATAAAGGGAGCAGCAAAAGAAACATTATTCTCGGCCCTCAGACAGACTAGAATTGACTGGTTTGATCAGGACTGTATAGCCGCAAGAAATCAGAGCCACCGGGAGTATATCGCAACGTCTTCAAGCAAAAAAGACGACTCGCGAACAAGCTTTGCAGAAAGCAGAAGAGATATTCAGGAAGACTTCAATGAAGGGAGAATTAGACAAGCGTACAAAGGAGCACAACAGATAAGTCTGCAAAGTAATAAGTCTGCAACGACATATGTTGATGGGAACCATTAAAAGGGTAAAAGAAAGGTGGAGAGAATATTCTCAAAGGTTATTGAATCCCACTCCCATACTAAAAAATGATAATATCTCAATACCACACTGGATGAAGTACTTGAAGCTGTAAAAAGACAAAAAAGTAACAAATCACTAGGCATCGATAGAAGAGCAGCTAGGCTGCTAAAGGAAGGAGAACCGCGATTCCTAACATCATTATCATGCGGCATCTGGGAGAAAAAACTTATACCAGGGGATTGGAAGAAAGCGATGTCCAATATACAAGAAAGGGGATAAATGATCCTGTACAAACTACAGAGGGATTTCACTCTTCAACACCAACTACAAAACCTTCACAATCTTTGTGCTGCTTTTAGGATAAACAGGCCAACATCGGACCAGCGCCCTTAAAGCAAATTTAGCTTTGAAAGGAATGTAGAAACATACCAGATATTTGTCGACTTTTAACCGGCATATGACTCGATAAACAGAGGAAGGCTGTATGAGATCTTCTCGAAATTAGGAATCCCCTCAAAGCTGGCACAACTGATTAAATGCACAACAAATAGTTCACTGGCTAAGGTAAGAATCCAAAATGTTGTAACAGAAGAGTTCGAAGTACGACAAGGATTTAGACATGGGATGGGCTGGCTCCAAAGCTCTTCATCCCTTCTCTAGAATGGGTATTAAGGAAACCGTCAAGCCAGAGAAGTGTATCAACAGCAACACAGCCTGTACTATTATTTGGTTATGCGGATGACGCATCGAACATCATGGGAAGGTCCTTTTTGGCAGCAAAAGAAGCTTATGTCGAATTAAAAGACAAAGGGCCTGAAGATAAACGAAAAAAAAAAACGAGGGTGATGCAACAATCCAGAGCAGGAAAATTTATAATGGGAAGTAACGTAACTATCGACGAACACAACAAAAGTAGTCGATAAGTCGAGATAATATTGCCTTTTATGCCCAAACCAAATACTGCACTCAAGATTTGTACACACAAAAACGAAACTTTCACTCTACCATAAAGTAATACGACCAGCACTGTGCTGTGGGAGTGGGACTTGGACTCCTGTGCTGAATTCGAGTCGTGTGTCGTGATAAGTCGTTTGAACTGAAGAAAGCGACTTTTTAATAGAATTACGACTTTCAACAAATACATAGGTCTAAGCTTAAAACTTCTACTAAAGGCCCCTGTGTTGAAAATCGTAATTCGACTAAAAAGTCACTTTCTTCAGCTCAAACGACTTGTCACGATACACGACTCGACAGGTGTCCTTGAATTATGATCCAGGATATAAAGGAACCAGTCAATAGTTTTTAGAGAAAAGTTCTCGGTGCTTAATGGGCTTTATAAGAGAGAGCATGGAATATGGCGAACTAGATACAACTGCGAACTGACCACGTAAGCAGCTTATGGTATCACAAATTTTGGGAAATAGACCAGTAGGGGGACCCAGGAGGAAATCACTAGACTCTGTGACGGCTGACGTAAAAGCAATGCTCAACATCCGGAACTGAAGACATGCTGCAACGGATGGCCAAACTTGGAGAAATGCCCTAGACGAGGTCGAGGCTCGTTTGGTCTGTAGCGTTATTGGATGGGTCACTAGCCAAACTTGCGACTCGACGAACGCTGCGGCGTACGAGCCGGGTAGAAACGACGCCGGGAAGGGCCCGACTCGTTGAGTTTACGCCCGTAAATGCCTGTTTTAGTATAAATAGTAGAGATTTTTTAAATTTAAAAAAATCTCACGAGAGATTTGGAGAAGGGGGGTGGGTCGAGCCAAGTCTCACGACATCTCACCAAGGGAAGGGAGACAAAAAATCACCAAAAACGCCACATGTAATTAATGGACGACCCCTAATGCAACAAAGGATAAATTCAAAAAATCAACACTGCCCCAAAATTGCAGAATTCAGCTGCAGCCATCTGGGACAGTATTTAGTTTTTGAATCCACCCAAAGTAGGCATATTTGACAGTCAACAAACCCTCAACCCCTCAGCAGACCCAATTTGAGAGTCGATTGATCCCAGATTTCACTATGCTCACGTATAGATTTTTTCAAACTCCGTGACACAAAAAATTTGAACAGTTCTGCGCACCTCATTGCCAAATTTTATAAATATTGTTCTATCATTTCCCCGCATTTAAGTTAAAACGGCAACAAACGCAGAAAAAACTCAAGAAAATAATTTGGGAAGTAATGCGCGCATGCCGAATGAATAAAGTTAATCAATCTTTATATGTATTGAGCAGAGCTTTTAAACCCATGTAAAACTCTTGCTCAACCAAGTCAGTTTATCCATCGTAATAAGCATAATTTTACTATAATTATGCTAAATATTTCCCATCCCTAAAATTTAAAATAAATTAAAAGAATTGCTGGAAAAATTTCCTTTAAAGATATGAGCATTTTCATTCATAAATTGAGAGTGGCGTGTTTTTTAGTGGAAATTACTACAAATTATTTTTGTAGCATATGTGTAAAATATAAAAACCTTAAAATAAAAAAATATATATAAAAACGGGTGTTTTTCAGTCATAATTTGTTTTAAATAATCATTGAAGTCCCAGAAAAGTACACCTCCCTTTAGCAATACGCAGTCGCGACTGATTACATGGCAGCAAGTGATTTGATAGGAGGAGTTAAGTGAAGCTTTTGTCTGAGCTTTTAAACATTTTTAAGAGCTTAGCCGGGCAACATGCGCGGGATGTCACGAGGTTTGAAAACAATTATACACGGATCATATACGCCAGGGGCTTTCCTGTAGCTCTATATTCTAAGATAGCGACCGTTCCACTGAAATTAGGAAATTTGTCCTAACTGTAGAAGTTCTTGAAGTTTAATATTTTCTAGGCTGTCCAAAAGCATATCAAATATTCAAATATAGCGCACCACTTCATAGCGCACAATTCATAAATACAGATTCA
The DNA here is from genome assembly GCA_949987705.1 of Thereva unica. NCBI lineage: Eukaryota > Metazoa > Arthropoda > Insecta > Diptera > Therevidae > Thereva > Thereva unica. The sequence continues at coordinate 133,513 of CATLJY010000436.1, read as the reverse complement.
TTACAAACAGACTTCTGCAACTCTTTTGATGAGCATAATGTGTGGTTATTATGTACATTTCTCAAAAACTTTCAACAGCGTTGTTCACATCCTACTTCTGCAAAAACTCTCCTCTCAAGTTAATTTTTCTATAACTGCTCGCAAGCTTTTGGAAAGCGTTTTAACTTACCGCTCTCAAAACGTTAAATTAGGGCTCTAGCTCCTTCATTGCATCGGATTAATTAAGGAATACAATTTTTAAATATTCACACAAAAACTTTATTATTAAAAACCAAACAAAATTCAATAACAAACACGATTCTAAAAGTTCACTATAATCACTTGCAATTTAATATCTCACCCTATTAAATTCTATTTATCACATTTTAATTCACTATTTTATCACTACTTTTAGGTCACTTTTATCTCTTTAGAACACTTTCATGGCTTTTCAGGCCAAACTGCCTGTAAAATTCCGTTGCCACCGCATCTATATATCCAAGCTCACCCTTTATCTAACTTCAAGAATTTTCGACCATTTTCTAGACCGTGGTGGATTATTGTTTCCATCCGGAAAGTTTGAGAAGCTTTATCTCTAATAACCGCCCGTTCCAATGCTAGTTTAATAGATGCTAGTTTAGTACATATAGTAATAAATCGTTAGTTCAAACTCTAACCAAAACGATACAAATAGCAGTTCATTCAACTTCCAACAGATGGCGCATAAATCATCACAATATACTAAATGCAGAGATACCTCAAGGTTTCATTCTAGGACCCTTTTTCTTCAGCATTTTTATAAATAATTTTCCAGGATCATCACTATCATTAATGGCTTCTGTTGAAACATATGTTCTAAAGTGGATTGCTCAAAAGGACTTCTCGTATATAGTTCTGTTTCTGCCTCATCTAATGCATAGCTTTCCATTTTTCCTTCTCTAGACTCGTGCAGCGCCCGATAGCTTGAAGTAGCTTTTAATTTTCATTATATCTGAATCGTGTTTTTGTATTCATTAGCCTTGAATGACTTTCGAGGCAGTTACAAAAACTTGCCAAAGTATGGGCAAAATATGGGAGCAAAAGTGTGGAGCAAACAGGTTTTCTTTATCCATGTATCGAAGATAGCTTTAGACCCTAATCCTGTTTCTATCACTAAAAGTCATAACCTTGTTGTCCGACCGACGAAAAGACATAATAACCTATAATATTAATATTTCCCAATCAAATGTTGTCTTATTGCGAGTAAAACAGGATTAACCTCCCCCATCCCTTCCATTTAATTAGCATTAAGCTGCGCCCAATTCGAACTACAGAAAATTAATTTCCAAATGTCTTCTACCAAAACGGTCCTTCAATAACGACAATTTCTGAAAATCATATCCTAATTGAATAATCCATTAAGAGCAGATAATTGGATGCGACTAGAGAAGCCTCAATAAGCTGACGGCTAATAATTTCCAGCTGCTCCATGTCCCAATTCGGCAGCACTAAAGAGGAGCTCCAGCCAAGGATGCGGGCGACAGTGGTGGTTACCTGTGACAAATGTACGTCAGCAGATTCCATAAGGGATTGCTGCAATAAAATTTGCGACATTGCATAAACGCAGGCGGGCCTTCTGTGAGTCGGGTTGCGTGACTGAAATACTTAAACTGGATTAAGCCGGAACACAGAAATGAACTCGTGCAGCCACGCTGCCGGCTTCAAAAGGTACCACGAAAGAAGAGCCCCCGCTGCAGGAAGGCTTTAGAGCGAACAACACGGAACAGATATGAGCAGAATATTCCGCTGTCATATTTCTAGGTCCCTGGCTCATAACTCTGCGTACTTTATTATTCATATCATACAAGGACATGGTTTACTCCCAAAGAGGATACCTAACGAATTCCAGGATGATTTCCCAGCTCCCGCGGGGGATGCTGGTGCCAGAATCCTCGAATAACCTGGACCCTTTTTATGCCAAATTCCGCGGGATGTCGTCAGTCTGTGTTCGCCATTGTTTATTTTCAAATCCTCTTTGTTCACGTGCAATTGCAAATTGTTTTTTGGCGAAAAAATGTGAACAATAGATTTCTGAATGGGAGCAGCGCGCATCAAGGATTCGGGTTGAAAAGGACGTTCTTAAAGTGAACCTTTCTATTTGTGCAGCGTCTATCGCCGGAAAATGGGAGTGAGCGGAGCCATCGGGGATGTTATTTCCTTTTGAGCAGATTCGCGGTTGGAGCCATGCCTGCTTGGGTATATACTCGTCTACATTTATTCGGGTGATTTTGATTTAGGCCTGACTCAGATAGGAGAGACTGAAGCGAATGACATCTTAAGGGTTTAAGTGTAGGTACGATATGGGGCTTTCGAAAAGGGTAAAATTGTTAAGGATGTGAAGACAATATCTTAACGATTCAGTATAAATGTCTCAGATTTAAATATAATGTTTGACGTCATGCAAGGTGAAGAAGACCTATTCTTCGCCTCAGCGTACTTGACACACTAAAAGCCAACCTCTTGTTTGGCTGCGATACCAATACAAGACATGCATTAAAGGGTAGTAAAGATAGCAACGAAAGTCGCGTTTTAACTGCACATTTGACAGCTTGGAGATTTGTAATAGAGCTAACTATCTCAACTTTAGATTTTCGAATACGGCCATTATAAGTGGTTGGGAAGAAAGTGTGGTTCATACCCTAGCTTCCGATACCAGTATTAAAAGGTAAGGAAGAGCCGTATAAGAATACTAAGAGAACATACTCATACAGATGCCTAACACTGCAGGTGTCGATAACAGTATCACGATAGGAAGCCTGAAAAACCGCCAACATGAAAAGGGTGCGTTGATGAGTGAACAATTCCTGCCAACTTGTCAAGAACCACTAGTTTTATTCCAAAAATACTACCACCTATTTAATTCTGTCTTTTAGGCGATTTTGGTGACAAACTTAAAAATTCTTGAAAGTAGGTACTGGAGCACTTCGGCATGGGAAAATTTTATAGACCGTGGGAAACTAGGTCATGCCCTTGGAGAAACTTGGGCAGCCTCTCTGTGCGATTACGAGGGATATCATCATTAGGGTGGTCCTTAAAAAAGTGTTTTTTTTTTTTTTTTAATTTTCTTTGGGGCACCCTGTCAGTTTGTTCTACTATATAAAAAGATTTACTGTAATTTTTTGGGATTTTTAGACTTAGGTTTAGGTGTCGCTACCGCTAAGTATAAATTCAATATTTTAGGAAATGACGAAAAACCATTGAATTCTTGCAAAAAGTATGGAAATACCGTTTATCCAAGGGTTTTTGCCAAAGGGGTTTCAGTGGAGACTGGAGAACCTTGGCAAAGGACTAGAAGGGCAGCAGGAAGAATACAGGTAATTCAGAGAGATAAAATATAAGCCCCGCGGTTTTTTTTTAATGTGGAAGGCTAGAGGCTTACCCAGGGTCTACACGTACATTTTTTATCACATAAGTTTTGGATGTAGCCAATCAAAACATGCGATTCTTACTATTAAAAAACGCATGAGAGCAAACTTACAAGAGAACGCATGAAATAGAACCGTATGCGGTATCCGTAAGTGACGTCTGATATTCGAAAGTCGCTTGACCAACATCACATTTGGTGCTTATTGTTGCTCGATTTCTCAAAAGCTTTTGATAGTGTTAATCACGGTTTGCTTCTAAAAAAACTCGCCTCCCAAGCTAATTTTTCTCTTCCTGCCTTTAAACTGATACATAGTTTCTTAGCCAATCGTTCTCAGAAAGTTCTGCTCGGCAACAATTCGTCCTCAGTTGCTGCTCTTCACGCTGGTGTTCCCCAAGGCTCTATCCTTGGCCCACTTCTATTCGTGATTTTCATTAATCATCTTCCTTTTGTAGTCAAAGATTCCAAGATTCATATGTATGCATGTTAACTTTTTTAAACTGCAACGACATCGAGTTGGGTACTAGTGATGAACAAAAAACGGTATGAAAACTGTATAGAATATCACAAGAAGACAATTGGAAAGGAGTCAGTGCTCTTAATAGATGTGTGGAAGAATTCATCGGCCAATAGTAAGACTGTTGTATCTATGATTCACAATGCCAATGGGGAGCAAGCTTTCCTTACTGCCTGGCAAATTACAGAAGAAATTCAAAGTGTAGAAAATTTGGTTGACATGTTGGTCCTTTATCCAACTTAATTGTTATATCCACCAGGCGGTTTTCACCAATAAAATATTATTTGTATATATAATTATGAAAACTTATTAATTTTTTATGTACACCAATTGTTCAATTTTTTATACATTTATTTTAGTCACTTATTTGCCTTGAATGATAAACGGAAATAATTAAAAACCCGACTTTTTACAAAATATTGTAGTGACCGCGTAAAGTTTAATTACCGAACTTTACGCAATGTCACACAACAACTTCCGACACGATCAAAACGATCAGTCGGAACACTCCCATCGATCACCGAACGAAAGTTCAGTGATCTTGCCGTTTTTCGGTCCATTCCTCAGCATGTCTATCGATCTACAGTTTCCGGCATCTCCTTTTTAAGAGTACAAAAAGAAGTGTCTTCAGAGCGTGACGTACGTCGCATGATCTCAAGTTCCGATAATAGTGTCTAACAATTAATAAATAATATACCTATATATATATATATATATATTTACGCATAACTAATTATAATAATATTACAAGTAACATATGTACAACGCAATCGTGTCATAAATATAATAAAAACACAACAAACAAAAAGTGCTTAAAGTGTTTTCTTTTGTGCTATTGTTCGCCACCACATGGTGCAAATAACTAAAATATCTTTTGAGAAGTCAAAGTAATTTTATTTTTAATTTCTTACTTAGCCTTGGCTGACTTTTTGTTCATAGAAAGTCTTCTTGGCTAACTAAGACCGGAAGTAGAGGGACGATGTCCCTACAGACATAGTATATGAATAAATAGATATTGCTAAGGATATTATATGGTACTGAAATTTATGCGGTTGTTAGACAACACAATGCTAAAAATGGGTAGATTATCAAATCATGTAGTTTGGGATAGTAATTGCAGCAATCATGCAGCAAACTTGCTGGCCAAAAGTGTTTAAGAAAACTCTTAAAGTGATTTCCGTTCAAAAGGAATTTAAAAACTCAGATTTTGAAAAGACTATAATTGATAAAGGAGGACATCGAGTAAAATTACCATGTGAGAAGCGGTGGTGCATATATGTACAAGTACATACAGAGACATTTTTATCTATTCTATAGAAAATTTATAATACAGTATGTCAATTAATTGTTTGCAAAATGAAAAATCAGTTCACAATCAAGTTTTAAGTTCCAGAAAAATGTAGAAATATACATTTTATTCCAATTTGTTTAATTTTATTGCATTAACAGTATTGTTTTACATCAATGAACTTCAAAAAAATTATAGGGGTTTTTAAAATTGTACATGAAAAAATTAAAAAACTAAAACATCGTATTATTCACCCTGTCAAATAATTCTTTGCAAAATTCCACTGCATGGGTTTAGAGCAGGGGTTCCCAACCTTTCTGTGGTGCGGGCGCATTCGAGATTGCAAAACAAACTGGCGGGCACAAGTCGGATTTAAAAACAACACAACACCTTGGTAGCACCTGATGATAACAGTAAGAGTTTACAACGACCGCTCGCTGTGAAAACTAATATTATACTACTATAATAATACAATAAAGACGCCGGGAAAGACATGAATGTAAGGCTTCTTTCATATTGGATGGCGGTTTGGCCGCGATTTTATTGCTTTTCGTACTAAGTAAGTCAGTTTTACTCAAAGCTACTTAGCGAGAAAAACAATAAAAATGCAAGTGGGACCTAACCGACAAAGTTAGGGTCTAAAGGTCTAATTCGCGTGGTGGATTAGACAGATGTTAGTGTAGCCAATTTAGCGAATTTCTCACTACATCTAGCAAGATTTTTAAAATTAAAGTAACTTTTATATTTTTTTTATTTTTAAGATTTGTTTTTTTTTTCGTATTTTAGCACTTTGTCGCGGGCACAATTAAATATCTTCGTGGGCACATATGCGCCCGCGGGCACAAGGTTGGGAAACCCTGGTTTAGAGAAACCAGAACGTCGCGACAACCTAACGGCACATTGTTTCTTTGTTATTACACGGCGCGTGTAAAGCTTCTGTAGCTCACTGCGTGAAATAAAGTTGAATGAATTGTGTTTTTTTTCCTAAAGTATAATTTTAAATTTCAAAAAATGCCTGGAAAACGAGTGGACAGTAAAATTATACAATTGGTTTATTTTAATTATCAACTTGGTAAGTCTTGTAAGGAGTTAGCTGAAATGTTTTCAGTTAAACTCAGGACTGTCTATAACATTATGAATCGCGCAGAAAAAGAAGGCAGAATTGATTTGAAAACCTCTAACGGGCGACCCAAAAAACTATCAGCACGCGACGAACGTAAAATAATTAAAAAAGTTTACGATAATCCTAGAGTTTCAACTAGATTATTAGCTGCAGAGATGAAAAAGGAATCCGGAGTTGAGGTTTGTCACGAGACCATTAGAAAAGTTTTGAAAAAAAAAAAAAAAATATTTCTGCAGAGCAGCTCTTAAGAAACCATTATTGTCCACACAAAATGTTGAAAAGAGGCTGACATTTGCTTATCTTCATATTGCTTACCCTTGTAACGGTCAGTTTTGCCTAAATATCTACTTGACTAAAAACTACTACATTATGCTGTTACACCCTGTAGAGTACTGGGAAGATGTGAAGATGTAATATTTTGTGATGAGACAAAAATGATGCTCTATAAATCCCGGTACCCACTTGTTGCATACCGGCGTTTCGTATCCCTGTATCGTTTCAATTGTTGATTGATACGAACAAAACAGGAACCCAAATTTTTCGTGTATCATCACTGCGTTTCGAATCATCCAGCCTGTATCATGTTTGATGCGGGAGCGCGATACGGTTATCTGGTCAGTGTGTGATTTGAAGTGACGATGAACAGAATACGCGCATGCCCGTCCACACTTCCTCCTAAAGCGTATCGTATCATTCCTTTGATGTGACGGAGAAAAACCGCTAAATGAGAGATCGGGTTTGAATTGTATCATTTCGCACATTTTGAAACGAAGCGTTGCAATTTTCTTAGAAAAAAATTTTAAGAACGGTGATACGAAACGCCGGTTTGCAACAAGTGGGTACCGCGCTTAACAATGACGGACCAAGCAGAGTATGGAGAAAGCCTCTCACCGCCTTACAAAATAAAAATATCATTCCAACTGTTAAATTTGGAAAGTTGTCCGTAATGATTTGGGGTTGTATTTCTTCTAGAGGAGTGGGTACATTGAAATTTATAGAGAATACTATGGATCAGAAGCAGTATTTAAACATTTTAAAAACGGAATTGGTCAGCAGTATTCAAAAATTTGGATTCGTTGATGAAAATCATTCAAACAAGTTTAAGTATCAACTTTATCAAGACAACGATCCAAAGCACAAATCGCTCTTGTGTAGAACTTGGCTGCTTTACAATTGCTCCAAAGTCATTGACACCCCTCGCCAAAGCCCAGATCTCAATCCAATTGAGAATTTATGGGCGCATCTAAAGAAAAAAGTTGCAAAACGCAACCCCAAATTTCAGGAAGAATGGGCCAAAATTCCGGAGGAGTACGATCTAAAAAAACTTGTACATTCGATGAAAAAGAGACTACAAGACGTTATCAATGCTCGTGGACATCTTACTAAATATTAACATACCTATTTGTATTTAATTTTTCAAAGGAAATTAATTTTCTTGAATTTTGCAAAGAATTATTTGACAGGGTGAATAATACGATGTTTTTGTTTTTTAATTTTTTCATGTACAATTTTTAAAAATCCCTATAATTTTTTTGAAGTTCATTGATGTAAAACAATACTGTTAATGCAATAAAATTAAACAAATTGGAATAAAATGTATATTTCTACATTTTTCTGGAACTTAAAACTTGATTGTGAACTGATTTTTCATTTTGCAAACAATTAATTGACATATGTATGTATGTACGAAATGTTGTACTGCTGTCAACGATATTAAAAAACCTAAACTTGCTATTATAAAACTACTTTTTGAAGGATAATTCTTCAATAAAATCAAGGAAGCAACCAAAATATTTGAACCATTATGCCATTTAAAAAATACATGCCAGAAGAAAGACTGTTCCTTAGCCGATGTAGAGAATATTTGGTTCTACATACATACATACATATGTATGTACATAATTTGGAATTGCCTGAAAAATTCGAAGGTAATTTAGACTAGAGAAAAATGGAATTTAATGTGTATGGTTCAACTGCATTTTATTTACATCCATATTACGATAACTTACAGCTTCAAAATGAGCATATGGATGAAGTAAATCAATTTCTGTTTCAGCACCTGAATTCAAAAGGCATTGAATACTGGCTTGCTCTTAGAAATTCGTATAAAAAGGGGTAATGATCCCAATGGTTTTTTGGAGTACTTCAGGAATTAAACATCTTGAGTTATCATCATTAGTGAAAAGGTTTAGGAATTTATCGGTCTCTACAGTGGCGTAGCGTGGGGGGTGCCGAGGGGGCCATTGCCCCGGGCGGCGTAGATGTTGGGGGCGGCGGCCAAACTGGATCGAGCTAGAGATGCTGCTGGTAACATCAGGCCCTAACCATTGCCACATCCAGCACGATGTCCTGGCTGATGGTGTCTATAGGCCAAACCTAAATGGGAAGGGAAGTGAAGTCATGTGAAGTTAGGTACCATTCCATATAAATGTATGAGAGCAAGGACGGCGCTTTCATAAGTGAAAATGGTGCACTTGCACCGGGCGCAATTTCAGAAATTAAGATTTAAAAGAAATTGAAAAAGTGATCCAATTGTCATATATTACACGAAATGCACCTTCTGTGCGTTTTACCATTGCCTTCTGCAAGGTGTGGCCAATGCAATTTCATTTAGTTCGCCTGATTTTGTCGTCTTTCCTTTCTTGGCTGGCACGGTGCCATAGGTCATGATGTGTAATTCAAATAAGTCGTACTATTATAGATCACTACTTCGGCGAGAAACACCTAGATCGCCTCTGTTCTGAAGTTTTTGAAAGCGGCTTCTATGTCCAGTAAGGCTGTTAAGTGGACTGCTTTGTTATGCAAGACTCTACCGTAGAAACCAATATATGCAGTGCAGTGACCATCTATTATCCTTCGAAATATAAAGGATTGGAGAACGAACTCGTTATGGAGATTCCAGTTTGTAGCATTATTAGTGCTGGAAATAGTTAAGGAATTGCAGCTTACAATGAAAATCATCGGAGAGCATTAATCAGCATTAGCGGGAGAGTTTTGTGAATTTAAAGCGTAAGTAAACTCAGCACAAAAGCAAGATCGCGAAGCAAATCCTGATTGGACAAAGTCAAGGGCGCGCTTTCATAGGTGCAACTGGTGTATTTGTACTGGGCGCAATTGGACAGGGCGCAATTTCAAAAAAGTGAAAGAATAATTCCGTGCCTTCATTTAAAATGAGTGTTTGTGTCTTCTTTCATTTTCCTTTACTGCCATCAAAAAATGAACAAAAATGAAGGGGGCGCACGCCGGCTTATTATGAGAGTGACCAATATGGATGGTAGTAAGTGGATGTTACATCTACTTCAGTGGAAGTTACGTCTACTTTACTTCTGCGTTACTTTTCATTTAAGTTTGGTCTTATTTCTGGACTATAAAGTTGATGCATCAAAATTATCCAACCAAACTCTCCTATTTGACGGATTATCAAAAAAGCGTACGCCTGTGATGGAAGACAACCCCTTTTCTATTAGTAAATTATTTGGCGTAATTCTTTCGATTATTTGCAGGGCATAATTTCTCTAGTTGTCCATATTAGAGTTGAGAATGAAACGTCTTATTAATTGGAAATACAGAATGCAGACAAACAAATCTATTGAAATTTGGACAGGACAATGACGGTCGAGTCAGCTAACTGAAAATATAAATGAGCATATTGTATGAGACTCTCAATGCGCATGGAAACAGCTATTTTAAGATTCCCTTCTTTTATGACGCGGGCTGTAAATGCTGAAGTTTGAGAAGGGCTCCAACAGCTGCCACATTTGTCCTTAAAATCCCCTTTCTACGATGATGGGAAATAAAACCTCCAGATATTGGACAGAGAATTGTTTAAGCTTAACCTCGGTCGTCTACGAGGCTTTCTATCTAAAGACAGACTGAAATAAATTACAGAGAGAAATTACTGATTCAAGCTCTCTGGGTTTGTTAAAGTTTATAATTCAGCCCAACCTTGAAGCACGGATATAGCCTGCGCCAAAACAATTGGAAATCTCAAAATCGATTTTTTTGATGCGCAGTGAAAGCCTCAAATCTCCTCCACGAAAGTAGCTTCGAAAAGAAAAGTGCACCTCGTCATTCCGTTCGTTTAAAACCCCAAATCACCCGCTCATTTATATTTTCAATCAAAAATTCAATTCGTCTCACTACGACTCTTGTCCTGGTCAGATGCTACGGTGGAGTGTTGTTCCCGGTAAACGAGTTTCAAAAGGGAAATTAAAATGCATATGCGCTTGAGCTTTATCCATACACGGAATGTTAATGTATGTGGGAGTTGTCATTGTTTCGCCTGCGCGTAAAATTCCCATTTATTTTGGCGTGCACTATACCGAACATTCATTAGTTACATATGATTCATTGCGTTTACATGATGCCTTGAATTCTTGGATTGAAAATTACTTGAAATTCAAGTTGGGTTTTGATTTATTGATTAAAAGAATCAATTCGAAAGTAGGGGGCACCAAATTTATGGTTCGCCCCGGGTGGCACAAATCCACGCTACGCCACTGGGTCTCTACACACTAGTAGTAAATGAGTGACTCTTAAGCTTCATCGTATCACAAAAAACAAAAAAAAAAAGAAAACGATTAATTCAGATCCAATAAATTAATAAATTATTATAATGTCAAAATGCTCGTCAATTGTTTCACGTGGCCAACTTTTCCTTTTCAGAATTCATACACTCTCGTACTTATGTACATAAAATCCGACTCGGTTAGACCAAAATGATCGCTTGAAATCCTTACTAATATTATAAATGCGAAAGTAAGACCGTATTCACGTTTGTTAGTACTGACTGATTTCTCAGTAATAGAATGTTCACGTTGTTTACTGCACAGAAGCAGCATGTTCACGTTTTTGACTGAGCAGTGGCAGAGTGTTCATACCCTGATGTTCTCCGCAGTTTGCAGTCAGTTTTGTAGAAAAGAAAAATTGGTTGCTTTTCAGCTGAATGTGACAGTTTAAAAATCAACATGGCTGAAATAGAAACTTGTGATGATTTTTGGTAAGGGAGATTTATTTATGTTTGAAAAAATAATTAGTTTATTAGAAATGTGTCTTAAATCAATGTTAAATGTTTTAGTGAAATCTTCAACGAAGGCCCAAGTAACCAATATAATAAATGGGCTGCAAGTGATACTAAACTTGTAATAGACGAAAGGCTGAAAGTCGAAAATGAATTTAGAGCCGGCAAAAGAAAGAAAAGTGTTCTGTGGGGGAAAATATTGGAAAATATTAAGAAAATAAACCCGGCATTTCCATTTTCCAAGGACGAAATCCAAAAGAAATTTAATAATATGTACACAACGTACATGCGGATAAAGAAGAGGAACAAAGAAAGTGGCAGAGACGCCACTTGTTGGACATATTTTGATGCTTTCAACGAGATATATGGTTCTTCTTACACCATCAATCCACCAAAAGAAACCTTAATTCAATCTTTAATCCCTGAAAACAGTAATATTACAGAGGAATTATTTACTGAAAGTACGCCAGCTAAGAAATTAAAAAATGGAGATGAAGTGCTAAAATTTTTGAAAGAGCAGGCCCAAAAAGAAGAAAAGCAGTTGAATCAATTAATTGAGTTAGAAGAAGAAAGTGTGGCTGTTGAAAGGCAAAAGGTACAAGAACTGAAGGACTTAAAAGAAGTTTTGTTAAGATTTTTAGAATAACTCCATGTGATGTGAAGGCGCAGTTGGATGAACTAATTGAATTCGGTTGGTGGGCGTTCATAGACAAATGGTACTAAATAAATAGATTTGAAGTAGTTTAGTAATTTCTATGTATTTATATTTTTTATTTTCATGTGATTGAAGTCATTTTTGTTTTTTATTTTTATTAAAGGATTTTGAGGATGTGTAGTGGCCGTGTAGAACAGAACCACTATAAGTTCACACAAGCCACTGCAATCGAAACCGATCAAATATCGGCTAAATCGATATATATTAAAAACGCCTAGATCACCGATCGGTGATCTATCCCCACGAAAGACTTCCGTTTACAGAGCGATCAATTAAAAAGTCCAGAGTACACGCACATAGAGCCGGTCCACTCACTAAAATATTAATACTTATAAATAACAAATCTAAAATAATAAGTTAACAAATAAGTAACAATAATAAGTTAAGAATAAGAATAAAACTTAATATAACAAATAAAGTGACTTTAATTTGATATACATGACTAAATTGGTGACCACGACGTCGCTACACGCGGCCATGTTGTTTTAAAAAAAAAGTGCATACTTTTAATAGTGCATCCACGAGCATCTAAAAAAAAATTGAAAATCGCGGTGTGTTTAACTTCGAAAATCAAATTATTTATGATTTGTCTTTATATAAGTAGGTATTAATAATAATTTTTTTGGTGCATCCACCTAACAAATACAAAAATTTGCAAAAAGTGCTTAAATTTAATATAGTGCATCCACGAGAATCTTAAAGAAATTTAAAATCGTTGTGTGTTCAAATTCAAAAATCAAATTAGTTGTGATTTTTTTATTTATTAATAATAATTTTTGGAGCATCCACGTGCATAATAACAAATACAAAAAATTTTTTTAAACAACGTTTTTTTTTTATAAAGAAATATTTGCATTACGTTTCAAAAAAATTTTTTTTTTTGGTGCATAAAATAAAATACAATAAGAGCGGCATTAAACTAGAAGATAACACGAGGGACCCGACAAACAAAGGGTTAATCGCAACAACAACAACAAAAGAAACGACAGTGGAGCAATACCTAAAGCAGGCCATCATTCAGATAAGAGAAAACAGAAATAAATATATATACATAATAATTTTTTTACTTTATTTTTGCATTATTCATATATTTCTTTTTATGAAGTGATATTTTTTTTATTATTTCGATATTTTCTTTATTATTTTTTTTTGATATTCTTATTTTTCTTTACCCGTATATATTATTCGACATTTTGAAATTTTTTTTCTTTTAATTTTTTTTTTTCTTTTCTCGATTTTGATATTTTTGTATTTTTTTTTTTTTCACCTTCACTTCATTTTGTTTTAATTTCTTTAATATTCGTTTTACACTACATCAATGTCAAGGACCGGCGATATGCCACAAGAAGACATTGATATGCCTGTGGAAGACCCGAAACCAGGCACGTCAAATGCTGACGCCGTTTCGGCGAAATTTAACTTTCCAGGTTTTTGGACTCATAGTCCGGTCTCCTGGTTTATACAGGCAGAGGCCCAATTTTCGATATCAGGCATGACTTCTGATAAGTCACGCCTACTCCATATAATCCCGGCCCTGCCTGAAGAGGCGATTTCCAGCGTAGCACATATCTTGTCGGACATAACGACGGCATGGTAGCCTAGGGGTAGGCCTAGCCTCGGTAGCCTAGGGGTAAGGCGCCTGACTACTATCCCCAGAGGTCCCGGGTTCGATTCCCGGCGGTGCCACGGTCCTAGCCTTTCCCAATTTCCCGCCTACATAACTTTCCTTCTTTCTTCTTCCCTCTTTGCATTCCTGATTCCTTCTGCCATAGCCTTCTCTAGTTCTCTTCCCCGCTCCACCAAGCGCATGTCATCGGTTGGTTGATGAGATTCAACTCGTTTCAGGAGGCATAACACTCCAGCGAGTTGTTCACGATGCCCTGATGTCAGAGTCGCGAAATGGTTGGGAGTAGGTGAAATAACAATACCGCAGCAAGGTTGTGACAGTTCTTTCCTTCACTTCTCTCTCTATCTTCCGACTAGAGCTGCTGTTCGACATTTCAAAAATAAATACATGGTCGACAGTACAAAGGGGCCTTCCCTAAGTCTCTAGTGTGTCACATAAAAAAAAAAAAAAAAAAAAGGTATGACGACGTGAAACGCAAGCTACTAGACAAATATGGTCTATCAGAGACCAAACGTCTCGAGCAGCTACTGTCTGCTCAGGAACCAGGAGACAGAAAGCCCTCCGACTTCCTCCACTCCCTTCGAGCACTGGCTGGCAATAGTCGAGCAGTCACGGAGGAGCTCATTGCGAGATTGTGGGAACGACGACTCCCACAGACGATCCAAGTCTCGTTGGCCCCTTTGAAAGACCGGCCTCTAAGCGAGAGGGTCCAGGTTGCCGATAACGTATGGGAGGTTCTCCCCCACGGCAACACGTCGTACGCGTCCGCAGTTCGGGCTGAAAGAGCCCGCGAACCAACAGTGGAATCGCTCCAACGAGACTTCCACAGACTCAAAGCTCTGGTGCTACGGCTTAGCCAGCGCCAGAAGACAAATAGCCGGCGCGACCGCAGTAGAACACCGGCAAGAAAATCGACATCTTCCTCTAGAGCGACCACCTGTACCAGTGACACAGGGGATACTCTGTGCTGGTACCACAAGCAGTACGGCACCAAGGCGACGAATTGCCGTCAACCTTGTAAATTTACAAGGAAACAAACAAAAACTAAACGACCAGGGGATCGTTCAGTCGACGAGCAACCAAATGATGGTACGCTCACGTCGTCTTTTCGTCCGCGATTCCAATAATCGAATCGACTTTTTAATCGACTCGGACTCGGATTTATTCATTGTTCCGGCTTCGTCCTTTCCGGCATACAACGGATGTGCCAATTTACTTTTACGGGCTGCTAACGGAACAGTAATTCGAACTTTCGGCACTAAGTTATTGGAACTGCATCTTGGTCTTCGCCGCAGATACATCCATAATTTCATCGTCGCCGGCATTTCAAAAGCCATTCTCGGGGCGGACTTCTTAACGAAGTTCGAGTTGTCAGTCGATTTTAAATATCGACAGTTAGTCGATTCACACACGAACCTTCGAATCAATGTGTGTTCCACAGTCGACTATGAGCTCGAAGAGATACAATGCCAATTTACCGGCATTTATAAAGAACTTTTAACGAAGTATTCTTCGTTAACAAAACCTCCGAACTTTAACCTTCCTGTTAAACACAATGTGCGACATCACATCGTGACAAATGGGCAACTCCCTTTCGTCACCGCTCGGCGACTCCATCCAGAGAAGCTGAAGGTGGCAAGACTTGAATTTGAACATATGGTTCAACTGGGGATTTGTCGACCTTCGTCGTCCCCCGCAGCATCTCCACTTCATCTGGTCCCTAAACGGGACTCACATGATTGGAGGCCATGCGGCGACTACCGTCGCCTTAACGCAGTAACGGTTCCGGATAGATATCCTATCCCACATATTCAAAACTTCTCCGTGCATTTACACGGCTGCACAATCTTCTCGAAGATAGATTTGGTACGCGCGTACCACCATATACCTATCGCACCAGAAGACGTGCATAAGACTGCATTGATTACGCCGTTTGGTTTGTACGAATTCACTGGTATGCCATTCGGGTTACGTAATGCCGCCCAAACGTTCCAGAGGTTTATAAACGAAGTCACGAGAGACCTCGACTTCGTCTTCGTCTACTTAGATGATATACTCATCGCGAGTAAATCTGAGTCAGACCATATTAACCATCTTGAACAACTCTTTATACGCCTTGAAAACTTCGGCTTGACCATCAAGTTGGAAAAGTGCGTTTTCGGGGCGACAGAGATCAACTTCCTTGGCCACCGCATCTCCAAAGACGGAATACTTCCTTCTTCAGATCGGGTTAAGGCGATCGCTGATCTCGCACCCCCCACATCTGTTAAACAGATACAGAAATTCTTAGGAATGGTGAACTTTTATCACCGATTTATTCCGAATTTGGCCGAAATGCTAGTTCCAATCAATGAGCACTTGAGATATCTCCTCAATCGTGCTCATGCCACGAAAGATAAAGAATTCCCTTGGCCCGCAGGATGTGAAGAGGCATTCCTCAAGGTAAAGACTTCGATGGCAGAAGCTACATTGCTGAACCATCCACTCGAGGATGCCAAATACAGTCTAACGACTGATGCCTCTGATTACGCAATCGGAGGCGTATTAGAACAATTTGACGGTCAACGGTGGCAACCGTTAGCTTTTTATTCTAAAAAGTTGTCACCTGCCGAACAGAAATATTCTGCATTCGATCGCGAACTACTCGCCATCTATGCAGCAATTAAACATTTCCGCTATTTTGTCGAAGGACGCAATTTCGTGGTCTATACGGACCACATACCTCTCGTACGTGCCCTTCACACAAAAACCGAACGATCCCCTCGACAGACCAGACATCTCGATCTGATCTCACAGTTTACCACAGACATTCGCCACGTGTCTGGTAAACAAAATGTGGTCGCAGATTATTTGTCACGCTCGCTAGCGACTGACAATGTCGACTCCGTCACTTTTGACTTGGCTACATTAGCACAAGCCCAAAAAGGCGACAAAGAGTTACAAAATCTCCTACAACACCCCAGCAAAGGCTCACAAGTAAAGCTAGTTCTCACACCTATACCCTTTACGACGCATCAGGTCTGGTGTGAAACTAGCACAGGTATTCCGCGTCCTTATATACCAGCAAGTTTGCGCAAGCTAGCGTTCAATTCCGAACACAGCTTGTCGCACCCTGGTATCCGCGCTACCCGACGAATCATCGTTAAAAAATACTTCTGGCCGGCAATTAACAAAGACTGCAATGAGTGGTCTCGTTCTTGCCTCGGTTGTCAAAAATCCAAAGTGACGAGACACACTAAGTCTCCACTTGAAGCCTTCAAGCTTCCGGATAATCGGTTTGAACATATCCATATGGATATTGTGGGACCACTTCCGCCATCTCGAGGATACTCGTACATCCTTACAATCGTAGACCGGTTTACGAGATGGCCAGAAGCCTATCCAATTCGGGATATTAACGCTTCAACAGTGGCAAAGCACTTTGTCACTGAGTACATCCCACGATTCGGCGCACCCCTCGAAATCACTACAGATCAGGGTACGCAGTTCGAATCCAAACTGTTTAATGAAATTGCCAAATTAATCGGTAGTAACCGAATTAGGACAACCGCCTACCATCCGCAAGCAAACGGAATGGTTGAACGGTTTCATCGACAACTTAAAGCCGCCTTAATGGCAAGGGACAACACTACTCATTGGAGTGAAGACTTGCCCTCTGTCTTACTTGGCATACGTACGGCAATTAAATCCGACTTGCAATGCTCACCGGCAGAACTCGTCTATGGCCAGAATCTGAGACTGCCCAATTCAATTTCCATCCCATCGGATGAAAATCCAATCGAGCACTCAGAATTTCTCAGTCGCCTTCGCTCGCATATGCAGAACTTAAAGGCAACGCATCCTCGACAACCCAGTCAGAAGGATGTTTATGTACCACGAGCTTTGGAGGACTCCGACTATGTTTTCGTGCGTATCGATCGCGTACGAAAACCTTTTGAGCCCCCGTATGAAGGTCCGTACAAAGTAATCAAGCGATTACGTAAACACTTCGTCGTCGATTTGAAAGGCACAAACAAATCAATTTCAATCGACCGGCTGAAGCCAGCCTTTGGTTGTGACCGCGACGACGACGAAGCCGAGCCACATCGAAAGGTAACTTTCCGTTAACGCTACGCTGGGGGGGGGAGTATGTAGTGGCCGTGTAGAACAGAACCACTATAAGTTCACACAAGCCACTGCAATCGAAACCGATCAAATATCGGCTAAATCGATATATATTAAAAACGCCTAGATCACCGATCGGTGATCTATCCCCACGAAAGACTTCCGTTTACAGAGCGATCAATTAAAAAGTCCAGAGTACACGCACATAGAGCCGGTCCACTCACTAAAATATTAATACTTATAAATAACAAATCTAAAATAATAAGTTAACAAATAAGTAACAATAATAAGTTAAGAATAAGAATAAAACTTAATATAACAAATAAAGTGACTTTAATTTGATATACATGACTAAAGATGTAACATTAAAAATGAATTTGTTATTTTTACAAATGGTCTTTTTATTTACAAAGATAATAACAAACAAATCGAATCCCTTTTTAATTTGGCCTCTTCAGGAGGATCTATTTCTGTTTCTCCTAGAGTTACCTCGCTAAGCTCGTTATTCTCATAATCTAAATGTACTTCTGTTTCGACACTTTTATTTTTCATTATAAAATTATATAAACATACTGCCGCTAATACTATATATTTTATATGATGTACATTTTTAGTATCAATGTCTTTTAAAATTCTAAATTTGGCTTTGAGCATACCAAAGGTTTGTTCAATAACAACTCTTGAACTGTTTAATATAGTGTTATATTTTTTGTGCTCCTCTGTCAAATACCCGTTGTCTCTATAGTTAATCATTAAATATGGTTGCAGTTTATATGCTGAGTCCCCCAACAAGTGGCAATTGTCCGGTAGAGTTATTGTACCATCAGCTAAAGCCCGTCCTATAGGACTATTCTCCCATACATGGGCTTCGTGTGACCGCCCTGGCCAACCAAAAAACACATCCATGAAAACGTAATCACTGTTGCATATACCCTAGTATAGTTGTATACTGCTATATTAATTGCTATTTTTAATTAGAATTTCATACCTGCAAAATCATTGAATGGAAGCCTTTTCGATTATAATAGTCGGGTCTATTTTCTTTCGGTGCCATAATTTTAATGTGGGTGCCGTCCACACACCCGACTACATTTGGGAAACTTCTCTCTCTTATTTTGTGAAATTTCTCAACAATTTCTTGAATCTCTTCTTTTTCAGGCCATTTCACGAACAATCATACGTTGTTGGAAAGAAGTTTGCATGTTTGCATTACTATTTTGTAAGCATATCCCACGGAGAGATTAAATCGATCAGCCAGTTGACGAAACGATTCCTGATTTGCTAATTTCCAAATGGTAATTAAGAATCCCCGTTCCATCGAAAGTTTGGTTTTTGGCACCACTTTTATGGTATGAAAAATGGAGAGTAATTTCTACAAGTTTACAGTTGTATTACATTAATACCTACTTTACTATATATAACAACTCTGAAATTATTACGATACCTTAAATGTGCACCGCGTGGCTCGGAAGTGCTTATAAAAAGTGTCCTCATTATACTTGTTTATCACTTCAAAATAATTTTTGATTTTAACTATTTTTGTACATTTTTTGGGGTTTTTTAATAGCAGAAACTTATATTTTTGAAAAATGAACCGTTTTATTATTATTTTCTTTCTATTATTGCGATTTTTTCTTTCCACGCTGGTATCAATTAAAATCTTTGTTATAACGTTCACTTGCGCTTTTTTATCCATTTTTCACATCAATATTTAATAAATGTCTAAAAAATTACAGTTTTTGAATTCGAAGCCGAAACCTAATAATTGTGTTAAAAACTATAACAACATGTCCGCTAAACACGTAGAACTGCAAATGAAACCTGTTCACGAAAATTTTCCGGCTGACGCACAGTGGGGCAAAAGGCCGAAAAGCTGGCCAAAAGTCTTTAACATTAACCAATTAATTTGAAATTTGATATACGGGGGTTTTTGGGGTCGGTGATCACGAATTTGGTGTCCATTTTTCCATAAACAAGATGGCGGCTTCAAAATGACGACCAAAAGTAGTTAAATATCCTTCAAATGCTACAAACTTGATATACGGGGATTGGGGTCAGTGACCACGAATTTTGTGTCCATTTTTCCATAAACAAGATGGCGCCTTCAAAATGGCGACCAAAAGTAGTTAAATATCCTTCAAATGCTACAAAACTTGCTATACGGGGGTGTTTGGGGTCGCTGGTTACGAATTTAGTGTCCATTTTTTCATAAACAAGATGGCGGCTTCAAAATGGCGACTAAAAGTAGTGAAATATCCTTCAATTGCTACAACACTTGTATACGGGGGTTTTTGGGGTCGCTGATTACGAATTTAGTGTCCATTTTTTCATAAACAAAATGGCGGCTTCAAAATGGCGACTAAAAGTAGTGAAATATCCTTCAATTGCTACAACACTTGTATACGGGGGTTTTTGGGGTCGCTGATTACGAATTTAGTGTCCATTTTTTCATAAACAAAATGGCGGCTTCAAAATGGCGACTAAAAGTAGTGAAATATCCTTCAATTGCTACAAAACTTGTATACGGGGGTGTTTGGGGTCGCTGGTTACGAATTTAGTGTCCATTTTTTCATAAACAAGATGGCGGCTTCAAAATGGCGACTAAAAGTAGTGAAATATCCTTCAATTGCTACAAAACTTGTATACGGGGGTTTTTGGGGTCCCTGATTACGAATTTAGTGTTCATTTTTTCGTAAACAAGATAGCGGGTTCAAAATGGGGACTAAAAGTAGTGAAGGATTCCATGTTTCTGCGAAGACGATTGAAGGATACGCTACAAAACTTGGTATACGGAGGTTTTCGGGTGGCTGATTTCGAATTTATCGGCCTTTTTTAAATAAAAAAATAAAATTTTAAATAAAAACTTGTAAGGAAATCACTCCTGAAAATATTAACCATGTAGTCCAACAAAGAATTTATTGAACTTCTGATGATCTTTACAAGTCGCAAATAAGTGGATACGAGTATTTTAAATCTTTAAAACAGAAAATTCAGAACATTTTTTGCAAATAATAGTATAATATACAAATTTTTTAAACACTATTTTATGATAACACTTAACATGTATTTGAAAAAAAAACTGATATCTTGACCCTAAAACTCCTAGATGAAGGGTAGAAAATCGGTAGATTTTATAAACCCTTATAAGAACCCTAAAAGGAAGCTCTCTGCCACATTCATTTTAGCCTATACCCAATCATTTCGGCTATTTCGGCTAGATCGCAAAAAGTCTCAATTTTTGTTGTTTGTATTTTGTGTAGAAATGTTTAAGGAACATATTAAAAAAAATTTTAAAGCGGGACCTAGCGAGACTTTTAATATCGGGCTTCTTAAACAAAAGATTTTCTAGCATAAATTATAAAAATTTCACTGTCTTTCATTAATTAATTAATTACACAGCTATAACAATAGACAATATTGATTACAGAAATGTTTTCTACATACCTTCAGGAAAAAAATCCATTTTTTTTAAACTAAGTAGCTTTTACCACTGGAAAATGAGAAGCAAAACAAATAGCAGTTTCGACAAGACCTTAAAAATTCTAACAATCACTTGCTGCAACGGTCACTTTTGCACTGATCCTGCGAAGATAAAAAGGACACCTGACCGCCATAAACCGGTTTATTGTGTGGCAGGGGTCTCCTACTAAATATTTATCAGGCAAAACGTTCGAAAATCGAACTTCGATTTTTCGACTTTTGGCCAGCCTTTTGGCATTTTGCCCCACTGTGTGACGTAAGTCTGCACTTCGCCTGCACAATGTGGCAGTATTGACTTCAGCAGTCAAAACTGCAGCAGAAATTATTACAGCAGATCTGACTGTGCAGTCAGTACTGCCAAACGTGAAAACGCCCTAACTCTGTCTGTCTGTCTGTTACGCTTTCACGCCTAAACCACTGGACCGATTTTGATGAAATTTGCTACAGACATAGTTTATACCTTGGAGACGGACATAGGTTACTTTTTATGGAGAAAAAAGGGTTGAAGGGGTTGAAATGGGGTTCAATAAGTTGTAAGGGGATTTTTTTTCTTTACTTTTTTTCTATTGTATAAAAAGTAACTGACTGACAGACAACGCACAACCTAAACCGCTAGAGCTAAAGGGTTGAAATTTTGACACTGCATCCCTATAATCACGAAGAAATGAATGACTCGAAATTCACTTTATTTAATATTCATTTGTTATTGTTTCATAATTTATTGCACCCACGTAAATAGGCGAACAAACTTAACGAGCGTTCGTCAAACCCTAAAATGTCACTTCTCTTGATGACATCTACATGCCAATCTCTGCTTCAAAACTTGCAGATTTGTTGAGCACAGGTGATATACGCAGCAATTTGTTTACCATATTTATTAAAAAAATGCACTATAATAAACCCTTTTTAGGGATAATAACTCTGACTTTTTGATTGTTTTTTTTTTTTTTTTTTTTTTGTAAGGAAAAAATTGCACATAATAAACAGTTTTTATTTAAAGGCGTTGCAAGGCACGCGGGGTTTATGCTAGTTTAAAATAAATCCAAAAACAATATTTGAATCTTGCTTGAATGCGCGTTGCGTAAAATTAAGCTACTACCATATCATATGTCTGTAGGTATTCTACAATTACAGTATTCTATCGACTCAACAGAGTAAGAGAGGCTGTAATTAATCTGGACAATGGTGTCGAGTGTGTATGTGTAAGTGTATTAATTCATCCTTTTTGGCATATATAATTAATAGCGAATTCGGATCCTTGAACGAGCAGGAAATACACCCGAAAAAAGAGCAAAAGGTATTTTGCCGAACTATCAGTGATTTGTAGGCGCATGCATAATGACGAGGCAATTTCAGATGAAAAAGCATTTTCCGAAAAGCGATTTCCATTGAGTACTTATTTTATTGTAATTAATGGCCGCAATGAAAGCTCAAGGATACATATAGTCCTTTGGCGCTTAATTGCGGAGGTAAATACATACTTCACGCTCACGGGTATTATTACTACTGACAGCCATAAAGGGATCAATTACGGTACGGCAGGAGGCGCAGAGGCGCTGATATTGGTAGGGACTCACCCTCTGCAGGACGAAATGCTTATTACTCCAGAGAGGCTCAAGGAGAATATTTTTTTTTTACGGCAGAAAAATACTGCCGCATTAGTAACAAGAAAAAAACTGGGAAAGACAGAGAGAGACGAAGGAAGAAAGAGAAGAAAAGATTACGTTTATAAATAAAAAAGGATATGAAAATCCAGGATTTATGACTGTTGATGCAATCAAAGGATTTTAACACTTCCAGTTAAGGCTGGCAAAGGCGGCTCACTCTTGAAATAAATCTTGCCACTGATTTATTGCCGAATTACGATAAATCATGTTTGCTGTGCTCACGGATAGGCGCCGGATATTTATTTCTATTTGTGCTTGTTAAATTGATTACCTACTACACCCTAAACTGTATGCCATGCCATTCGGCTGGCAATGTGCTGTTGCTGGCAGATATCAAATTTAACTATTGCTAATACGTATTGATGGGGCATTGTGTGCTACTGGGTGCTATAGTGGGTCCTTTTCTCTTTTCTTTCTCTACCCCCAGTAACTGAGTGTAAATATGCTTCTAGTAAGCTGGAGTGGTAATAACCACCACTTACACAACCATAATAAAGGTTTTTCTGTTGCTAAGAGAAATATTTTCGATACTACCCCAAAAAAAATCGCAACAGCACACAAGCTGAGATAAACCCTCCATGGATTTGTTTTTTGAGACATCTTGACAGCAAATTGAAGGGTTCTTAAGTCAATTCACATCCGTGCATGGTGCAGTCGCTGCAGTTAAGCCATTTATTTTATGGATTTTATGGAAGGACATTCCAGATCGAAAAATGCTTTTAAGGCTGATATACCCACGCGACCTGAATAACAAAAACAGGACGGGAGTAGGTCATGTTTTCAAAATTCTTCAAGGGTGCATGTTCCGGATGGGCCAACGGAAATTTCACTTGGTCCGCAATAATGCATTGCTGTGTGAATGAATGTTGGTCAGTTATCAGTGGAATATCGGGGAGGTGTCAGATAGTATATTAAAATGTGCACTAGTAATTCACACTGATGGAAGTGCAATCATAACCTCCAAATGATGATAAGCAGGAAATTGTCCTAAAAAGGATATTGTAATTATGATGACCCAATAGGTTCTATATTCATGGGATGAATTACGCGATCCATCACTCTGTCCTCAACTCAAGGTGTGTGTATGATGTTCTGAGAAGTTCCCTTGGCTTTGATTCGACCGAAACCGTAAAATATAGATACGCTTTGTTGTTTTGGTTGCATGACTGACCTTTCGTCAATGCTAAGGGCAACCGTTTGAAAGTTCTGGTCCACCTCCCTACCTATGAAATGCCCAGGCCGTCAACGAAGTCGAGCCAACTTAGTCGAATTGCCCTGGGGCCGGGGTCAGAGGGGTCCCCGAGAGTAGATTGAATCCCTAAAACTGCGAACCACATAGCCTTGCGTATTAATCGTCTAGGTGCTCCGAAACTAACTTGGAACCCAAAATGTCGAAACCGCCGTTTCCCTGTGTTCTAATAGTCAAGCAGGCAGTAATCTAGAGCCTGAATCCCAAGCATGTAGCACTCTATTAAAATGTTATGTTTATATGGTTGAAGATTCTTCTACTCATCGTATTTAAATAGTGAAAATTATTTTTCTTGCTTTTATTTCCGCAAAGTCACCCATAAGCCATATGGCGTGCAATAAGCCATATGGCGTGCGCCAAAACAATTGGGAATGTCAAATTCGCTTTTACCATGGGCAGTGAGAGTCTCAAACTCTACCACGAAAATTATTGATATTTCCAATCACAATTCAACGGCCTCACTGCCACTCTTTTCGTGGTCAGATGATCTAGGGGAGTGTTGTTGCCGATAAGCACCCTTTTCGGCGGGTTAATCCCGAGCACCGAACAACGAACGAACGAACTGAGTATATAGGAAATAAAGTGAAAGAGGACGACGGGGAGTGCAGACAATTTTCATGGACACTTACAGTGAACTGTGAACGGTCATTTTGACATTTACTGCAATGTTGTTGCTAAGATGAGAAGGCAAAAGAAAATTTCTAGAATCAAGAACAACAAGCCATGAAGTTTTGGCATTGGTGTTATGAAAGCAACAACAAAAACCCAATAACTTTTGACATTTTTCGTTCGTTTGTTTGTTCGTTAGTGTCCGTCCGTGTTAATGCCCAGCCGACACTCCCACTGGTTGGGAGTAGGTGGAATAAAAATATCGCGGCTAGGGTAGGGCAGTTCCTTCTTTCCGAAAATAGATTGTCGACAATATAAAGAGCTTTTCCTAACACCACATCTACACGAGCGTTTTTTAATCGCATAAGATACATATTTCATACAATTCATTCAAAACGCGGAGGGGGGTGTTCCAAAATAACACCGTTAAGAAAATCGAACCCTAAAGGTTTTTGGGGTCGTTGATCACGAAAATCGGGGTCCCGTGGTCCTAAAACATGGGCGTCACCCTTAAAAATGCAAAAAAAACCTTTTTAGGGGTTTTTCGCGATTATTTCAATAATAATGAAAACTAATGCAATGAAATACACTCTTTTTAATATTTATTTGCGAAGGTGCTTGATTTGTACTAAATTAAGGCGAACTTTAAGATCAGGGGTAAGGGGGCACTTTATGATAAGGGGCTTTCTGAATTACAATTGATTCTTTCTGAATTACAATTGGAAAAGGTGTAGACGACAATCTATCGAATACCTTAGTGATTGTGAAGGATGAAAGGAGTGCTCCATCTCAATGGCTTCTGGGGCGTGTATAGCAGTTTCATCCAGGAAAGGACAGACTCATTCATTTTAAATTATCCACCGCCTATTTTCCACTATTTTATTGTAATAAATAAATTATACCAACGTTTTGCCTGGGTTTCATTCGCACGCGAACACACTCTCTCGACCAATGATGTTCACGTTGAATTTCGAAACCGCGCAATAAACTGAATTATTAAAAGGCGATTCATGGAAACGTGGATGTTATTAACACAATTAGCCAAAGGTAGAAAAGTCTAATTAATAAACGGATTCAGGTATATAAAATTACATCAACAACAAAAAAAAAAATGGCATAAAGAAAAGTTTGCACTGCCACCTCCCACCAACAGCTGAAGTCCTTTTTTTCGCGTGCAAAATGTCAGGGAAAATTCGTTTGAATCCTTTTAAGACTTTGAAGTTTCCCATTGGCACTCGAATGCTGAAAGTTAATTAATTTTTTAAAGCGTTTTTCCTTTGAATCCTAGTGTAGTTTTGTTTAAAGGATTTTTTTCTTTCCCTTTAATTAAAGGTATTTTTTAAGAGGCCATGTTCTGTCAGGAATTTTCCCTTGTTTTATTACTATCAGAGTTTTTCGGTGTAGTGTAAAAACTCAATTGAAACGCAAGGATCAATTACAGTTAAGCGGTTGTTTTTTATTGTCATTTTTATTGCGTTTTTAATCCTTTAAACTGTATTATTAATTTAAAAACTTTTATTACATATTCGGGATTAACCTAGTTTTGATTTTCACAACACCAACAGCACAGTAATATATGTAGGTATAGTTGTATGTGATTTTAGGATGCAATGACGAACTTATATACAGGACCTTAATAAAAAATTTATAAAGCCCTTTTAATAGTGCTGTTAAAGCGTAAATTTATAATATTGTTGACGTTTCCCGGTAGTCGTAATTTTGCGCCATTTCCGGAATGGTATTACCGCGGCAGCACAATTGTATTATTTAGTTAGTAGTAAAAAGTGAAAAATATTGAAAGAGAACAGCAGTGAATAAATAGAAAATGAATAGAAATTTGATCATTTACGAGGTTGGTGTGACAGATTGGACAAACGTTTTCGTGTTTTAAGCCCGTTTGATGGAAATCCATCTGTATGGTGTTAGGAATATGTATGGTTCTATAAATCTTTATGAGCCTTGGATAACTTATATACATAATACTTTTTAGTTTGCTTTAAAAACGTTTGCTTTATTAAATAGTTTTTTTTAGTTAATACTAGCTGCACCCGGCCTAACTCCGTTTTACCAGCAACAGTTGGCCCCCAGACGGCTATTATGTCGTGCGTAGGGAATCCAATCACGCATCAAAATCTCAATCGATCGAGGTCGAGGTCGAGGACTACAAAAATAAAAATCATTAGCTTTTGTTCTAAGTAGCTATGTTTAGGGTTTAAATTGCTGCAGCAATTTTAATACTTTGCTTTGCTGCCAGGAAGACCACAGAAATTTACTTTCATCAATCACATTTTCAATTATTTTGCTGAAGGCTGTGAAAGCTTTTTTGTTTCATATTGCTGCGTATGCTGTTGCTTACAAATGCTGGCGCATGCTGTTCCAGCTGCGAATGCTTCATACATATATATGTACACACACACAAAGTTTCCACCCCTCTAAACAAAAGTACCATTTTACTCTATATAAAGTTGGATCATGAAATAAAAGCTGAAGGAAGCAAAGTATTTCACAGGCTTTGGAGAGGAAAGCTTTGAAAAACTGTAAGCAAACAAAAAGCTTTTCACAGCAAAGTATTTTAAAGCCGAAGCATTTGCAGCCGGGCCAATATGCTGCTCAAAGTAATTTGAAAACAACAGCATTCTTAGCAATTTGGAACACACAGATTTCACAGTCATCAGCAAAGTAAGCTTAAAAATATGTGCTTTGCTTTAAGTTTACTTTGCTTTCAAACCCTGGCTATGTTCATGAATTTGTGAAATATTATATGATATAAGAGCATAACTACTGAGTCAGTCAAGCCAAGTATTCAGGTGAATTCTAAACTACGCTGAAATTGATTCTGCTAGAATTTAAACAAAGTATTCGTTTGACTGACTCATAGTCCAGTGCAATTAGTAAATGAAATTGCATTTCATGATGTACGACATTTTTTTTTTGGAATTTGTTCGGGTACATCTGACAATGTTAAAACCAAGTTTGTGGGGTCGCAGTGTGTTGGGAAAAGCCGCCATCTTGAAAAAGAGGTAGAGGTCGTTTATGCTAACTAGCTAATGATGTTTCTTAGCTACTATTTCCCATTATTATAGTTTTCCAAAGCTTTTAAATAACCCAAAATATAGATAATTCAGGGCGTTACATAAAATTCTAATTCATCCGACACGCTAAACTGGCTGGAAGCGAGTTATTCGTCGAGAAGTGTCACAACCTTAACGGTTGACTTTTCACCCGCTATGTCTATGACATAGAGCTTCGGCCAATAGCCCATTTGAAAGATATTTTAATGCTCGTATTTCTGCTGTTTACTACATTATCATATGAGCTACCGTTAACGAGATATTCCAAAAAAATGGCGCTATCAGTTATTTCAGGCACGTTCAGTACGAACTTTGGCGTGGCATTACTCGCAAACTATACAAGCACGAACGACAACTAAGGGCTTATTCTAAAGGTAATTACTAATTACACTTTAAGTTTGGTAATCGGCAATAACCCACACAAATTAATATCTTACGAGTTAATCGCAAAAAACTGCATTCAACCCCAACCACATGATCAAGGTTGAACTTTGAGCGGCCATAACTTTGAGCTAAATCAACCTACAGATCTCGTTAAGGGCTCATTTTGTAGATAATTTTATTCTCCAACACCTTGTCAGTGATAATTTTCAGCTGCCATTGCATGGAAACTAGTTATTTAGCATAAACGACCTCTACCTCCTTTTCAAGATGGCGGCTTTTCCCAACACACTGCGACCCCATAAACTTGGTTTTAACAGTGTCAGATGTGCCCGAACAAATTCCAAAAAAAAAAATTCGTACATCATGAAATGCAATTTCATGCCCTTTTTTCGACTAATTGCACTGGACTATCAGTAGTTCGTTTGACATACAATTCATTACATACAGTTAGCGACAAGTTTAATTACAGTACGGTCATGTGCGCGTGGGTATCCTCTATCGTAGGCGTAGGGTAACTTGACATTTACTGTATTTCCATGAACCGGGGTAGTGCATTTGTTGAGTTTACAGAAAGCTTTTCCCCTCAAGTTAACTTGATTCTGTTTCCATGATGGTTCTGGATTGAAGTGACAAATAAATAATTTTACATAGTGTCTCCGTTGATACATATTTTGATATGATAAAACCAAGCTTAGGAATCACCCTTTGTACTATGTAGCAGTCTGTCATGTCATTAAGGTAATGGTACAATGTCTGGTAGCAAGCTTGGTTTGAAGAATATAGGAGAATAGGAATAGCCCGCGTTTCCACGATCGCTTACTCTGACTTAACCGAGGATAAACTCTGCACGAAAACTCAGTAAACGACGACTTTAACGATTTTGTTTTATGTGGAAGGGTGTAAGCTTAGGTGTCAACCTTTATACTACCACTCCGTCATGCGGAGGATGCATGAGGAGGAATCATTGGGCCATGAGTTTTAACTCTTGGATTTTGTATGAGTTAATTTGCTTAGCAGCCGGTTGAGCCACAACAGTCGGGTTAGCAGGAGACAGCCTCGTCGGAGGGTTATGCATCCTGAAACAAGAGAATCAATGTTCAATGTTTTTCCATTTGTAGATAGAAAGTCAAGATTTTCCCAGTCTCCAACTCTTGAACAACCTACTTACTCGTAACCAGGAAAGAATAGTTATTTGGCAAAATTCTTCCGCCCAATTGGCCCCCCATTTTGAATTTATAAACTTTGATCATACATTCGTTAGTTGCTACCTTAAAAACTCCCATCTACCGATTTTCATTGGGATAGGAATACAACTGTCAAACTCATCGGCCATATTGGTGCGGCCATTTTGAATTTATATTTTGATCATAAATTCGTTATTTGCTACCTTAAAAAACCTCAGATACCGATTTTCATTTGAATTGGAACACACGCGGATCCGCGGGATTGTGGACCTCGATCGATTGAGATTTTGAAGCGTGATTGGATTCGCTACGCACGACATACACTCCGCGACAAAAGTTTGACCTCAGGTAGAAAAATAGGAAGCAGGTAAGGTGGGGTGTACTGACCGCAATGTAATTATTTTTATAGAATTTGTAACGGTCGGTTCTAAAATTTTATTTTGGTTGGAAAACTTTTTAGAAATCACTTTGTAGGTAAGAGAAAAATTTTTTTTGAATTCACTTGGGAGGTATTGGAAAAAAAAAAACGAGGGAGGCGAGAAAATTTTGAGAGAGAAGAAAAAAGAATATTTTTTGAAGGGGACGATTTTTGTTTTTGGTCCTGGGAAAAAAAAAGAAAAAATCCTTGCCGTGTTTTTTTTTGCTGGAATATCAGAGGATTGAGTGACTTCTTTGGAAGAACTTTTTCAGGAATTTACCGTCGTTATAAGAAATATAAAATGTCCAATGATGACCAGAATACCGATGTTTATACTATGACCATCGTTACTGTTTTCATATTTTGAGGGATGGCCGTATACACTTTAGATATACTATTCGTATGTGACAACATCAACAGTTGGTTTTGGTGATATTGTTCCAACATTTCAGCCACATCGAACGAGTGTTTGGTACAAAATTCTTATTCTATCCAGTAGTCATAATAGTGTGGTTCATATTCTCTCTGGGATATGTTGTTATGAGGACCTACATACTCAAAGGCCTTAGGAGCAAGAAGCTTAAGGAATTGGAAAAGCAATTGTCGATCAACCTTAAGGCAACAACAAATCGAATTTGGCATGGAGTCACTAAGGATGTTGGCTACCTGAGAAGTATTTTGAATGAGCTCTATATTATGAAATTTAAGGTATTTTTGATCAATGCATAAATTTGATTAGTTATATATAAGACACTAGTGGTAGTTACTAATATTGGAATATATTTTAATTGGGTACTTCATAAAAGATTGTTTAAAGAAATAACAGCACTATAGATTAGGTTGGTTTATTTCACAACAAGACTTATT
Source organism: Thereva unica (assembly GCA_949987705.1). Taxonomy (NCBI): domain Eukaryota; kingdom Metazoa; phylum Arthropoda; class Insecta; order Diptera; family Therevidae; genus Thereva; species Thereva unica. The sequence goes on along the minus strand of CATLJY010000436.1, from coordinate 102,808 downwards.
ACCAAAATAATAAAATTAATGGTAATTCATGTTAACTTTATAATCGTATTGATAATCATTTGAGAATTTGTTGTATTCCTTGTTGGAAATATTTTGTTCCTTGTTGCTTCCGGGAAATTTGTTCTTCGATTAAGTAATTCGATTGTTGATGATATCGTTTGTACAAAGCGTAGAGTAATGGTACCACTACTGCGCGTTTTTTTTGTTTTCGTCTGCATCCCTGTATACCTAGGATAATTTAATTGAATTTAATTTGTATCTTAAGTCTTGTGAGATTTGCATTTTCCATTATTCATTGTATTGGTTGTGTTGATGATTGTTCCTGTGATTATTAAATGATTATAAAGACTAGAATGTCTAGGTGGTAAATTTCTTTATGGAATGGTTGGGGCGGAGGTCATTCCTTTTCAGGTTTCTTACGTAGTGCAGTTCTTTGCCAGCTGGTGGTTATCCAGACTATGATCTGGCAAGGGACCGAGCTACAGGGACGCGGCTCAGGCGATGCCTGAGGAATGATGGAGGCGGAATTCAAAGTTGCACAGGCACAGGTAAGTGGTGAACCAACCGCGGTAAGCCCCGGCCACACACCCCACGACCCCTCCGTCGAGCGAGATAACTCCGTGTGGCCGGCGTAGGAGTTCCGGAATTTTGTTTCCTTTCTTATGTATGGTATTGGCTCCTTGGTCATGCTTTTCCGGGCTTATGGCTAAGGGGGTAATACCTCGCATAAGTGGCGCCCAATATTTTATCGCGCCATTATGCTATTACAAATTCCGGGTTGATTTTATGAGATACTCATGATTTGGTGACCTACTTTTATTAATTGTTCTAAGAAATAATGAAAATTTTGTAAGAAATGGGATAAAAACGCCGCGACAAAAGTTTGACCTCACCTTCAATTTTGGGAACTATTTTGAAAATTAAGCAAGGGAACATAAGAAAAATAAAAGAAAGAATCATTTTAACTTTAAATTCCATTTATTAATATTTAGTATGGCCTCCCTGGTTTAATATTACTTGATAAATTCTATTTCCTATACTACTGTACAAGTTTTGTAATAAATCTAGTGGAATTTCATCCCACGCTGTCCTTATTGCAGTCTTCAGTTCTGTGATAGTCCCATATTGTTGTCCAGAGCGGTAGACTCTCCTCGTGAGCCAGCCCCATAGGTTCTCTATAATGTTTAGGTCTGGAGACACCGATGGCCACTCCAGTTCCACCACGTTATTGGCCCTAAACCACTTCCGAACCACCCTAGCGGTGTGAACTGCAGCATGGTCTTGTTGGAAAATCCATGGCTGACCATCCATTAATTCTTCCACCAACGGCTTAACCTCTTCTAACATGTCCGGGTAACGTACTCCTGTCTGAGTTCCCTCGATGAATTTGAGCTCCACTGGTCCTCTAACTGAAATGGCTCTCCAGATCATTATTCCTCCTTCCCGGCGGTGATGTCGAGTCAAAAACCTCTCTTCCTTCCGTAAATCATGGAAATAATACGCGTATCCGTCCGGTCCATCAAGACAGAACCGTTTTTCGTCTGAAAAGATAACTTGGTTCCACTCGTCTTTCCAGGCCATGTGAGCGCGAGCGAATTCCAAGCGTTGTTCCTTGTGTCTAGGTAATAATAGCGGCTTTTTCTTGAGTCGGCGACGTTGTAGAACTGGTGAGCGCTTCAAAATCCTCTGCACAGTGCGTAAGCTTGCATTTACTCCGACTTCAGCTCCAATTTCCCTGGCAGTCATGGATGAATTTGACGCTGTTCGTAGGATCCTACTCCTTTCTCTCTCTGTTGTGGCCCTTGGTCTCCCTGGTATCGGCTTCCTACCGTAATTTTCGATGTCCTTAAGCAAGTTATTGATGACTCGAGGGCTTCTGTTAATTTAAGCAGCACATGGTATAAATTTCATTCAGATCGGCTGCACGGTGTAGGAACCTATTACAAACATACGGACATACACCCATTAGTCTTTAAGTTTTCTGAAATTATCCAATTTTTTGCGCAGTTTTCTTAATTTTTCTCTCCGTAAGAACTTTCTACAAAGTATTGGGAAACTTAAAAAAGATGAATGAAGTCGGTAAAGTCGATCTCAAGTTATGGCGTACTAATGTACTAATAAATATATCAATTTGGTTAATTTTGATATTCCTGAAAAATTTAAGATAAATTTATTTTATATTATTTGTATTTCAATATAAACTGTCTCGCTTCTTTGGTCATTTTTACTATTTTCAGTCGTGAGTACTCGCAACTACCTGTTATACCTGTAGTTACAAAACCGGCATAGTCCAGTGGTCCTATAGCAGTTATTGGCTCCTAATTTATTTCGGACAGCACCGATTGGCGTGAAATTTGGATAGTTAGTAAAAAGAAGCTCAAGGAACTAAAGCTATATATATATATTGTGTTGATGTGTGGTTTTTCCCTAGGGGAATGCCAACCTTGAAATTGGCACACTCAAAATAGCTGCAGAAATCGACAGAGGGATGGATTGAAAGCAAAAAATGTTGAATGGTTTTCCTTAAATCCTTATTTTCCGAGATATTCGCGATGAAAATGAAAATGTTTTAGAGCGGGTTTTCACGAATATATTAAAAACCTTAAGTTTTTTCAAAAAAAAAAATATTGTGGCAAAAAAGAATCTTTTAGAATAACGCATATTTCTATAGATGAAACACAACTCGAAGTATGAGTCGTTTGCTCGCCGAACACTGAACTCTCATCATTCGACTTTGAAAAAAGGCAAAACGACGAGCGAAAAACTTATCGGACTTTGTTTAAAGTACTTGAAAATAGAGTTTAGCAGGTCTTGACCTGTGTAGGACAGGTAAATTGTACTGAGGCTTTAATTTTTTTAAATATCTCGATTCAAACCAGAGACTAAGAACGGAACGAAAACGAGAACGAAAGAACTCGAATTTTTCGTTTTCGTTCTGATCGGAAACGAACAAAATACTTTTCGTTTTTAGTTGCTGATTCAAACAAAATGTCCTACTGGTATGCGAGCGTATATCGAGAAAAATAAAACTTGGTGTGATTGTAAATTACGTAGTGGAGATAATTTCTTACTTTTTTTGCGGCAGTAAAATATCCAATTTAACCTACGGCGAGGTGAGATTTTAAATACGATCTGGAGAGTAATTTCTTAAATTTTTCGAGGGAGTAAGTATAGAGCACGGCAAGAATTGAAAGTAAACAAAACCCATGTACAACTTTGTTTAGGTATCAATAATAACAAATTTAGATTTACGTTAGCAGAAATTTTTTTAATTTTTATAAAAAAAAAATTGTTTTCTTGCAATAACTAAAAAACTATGTGAGATACTAATAAATGCATAGGTTCAAAAATGAAGGGTTTTCTTGAAGAAAATTTTGGTTTTTGTTTTGATTTTGTACTATGAATCCTTGAAGACCTTTTTTGAATTTTTGTTTATCCATTATTTTCAATTCAATATTTTTAAATGTTGACTCACTTTTGACACTGCCTGTATGTAGTTATGGGCGCTCTTTGCAGACCCCATAATTCTGACAAATCAAAGTATGATGATTTTACAAATATACTCAAAGGAGATCTCCAATCATTCGACTGCCACAAGAAAAATTACAAAATGCTCATACTGGGAAACTTTTTACTGGCCTAACCTATATTTTACTCTCGACGACGACAACATGGATACAAAAGAACTCAACTGCAAGAGTTGGGTAATCCTGTTATCGGAGCAATCTATATAACTAGGAGCAATCTATAAAATGTCAAAGCTGGTCGAAACTTGCCAAGCTCCATTTTTTACCTAGCCAGTAAGGTATATTTTTCAGTTGGTATCGGGTCATAGAAACATTGGGCTAAGTATGAAGAATATCAAGAGTAGAGAGCGCTTCCACCCAGATTGCAAGGATAGTCCAGAAGCTGGTGCTGAATGTCACTAAGTGCAAAACAATCCTTGGTGTGCTTTGCGAGACTATTGAACGTGGGCCAAGTATAGCAGTCAATAACAGCATATCACTAGAAATACATATGTGCACATTTGGCAAAAGTCAAAAAGGCTACTATAGTCCAATCACGTACCCATGTACGTTTCTTCAGCTAAGGCTATAAGAAACAGACTGCATAGAGTGATCGAGGTTTTTTTTATATCTTTAAAATTGCAGCAAAATTTAATCTCTTACTGCACTATGGTAAATAAACAGTAGCAAAAAAACTTCCACTATAAAAATTAAAGTAATAAGCCAGATTTTATAAATCATTCTATATTCATATCTACAAGCACGCAGAATTCCTTCAGGCAATTCAAGTTTACACAACGACAGAAGACGGGGCGAGAGCAAAAGTATGAATCATGCTAAGTGCTTCCACCCCTTTCTCTGCTACTATTGTGCTAATAAGAGAACTCCATTAAAGAATTTTTTATTGGCATATAAAAAGAGCGTCATTAACCCTCGAATGTAATCATCCGCATAACTCAACATTGTCCCCACTCATTTTATCACTGTCCAAAAGCGATAAAAAAATAAATTAATTTTAAATTCGCCGTAAAATTGTCTAATTTTTAAGCGGTCGTTGGGAATTGCGATTGTTGCGTAAAATTTTAAAAGGCTGTCAATTTCCGTATTTTACTCGTGTTTTATACGGGCACGAAACATGCTTCTCACCTGCTTTTATCTCAACAGTATCGGAATAGGAGCGTAAACAGCATTTTCGAACAATTAACACAAGAAGTGCTGGTCAAGGACTTCGCGATTGTTGTAAGGACGCGACGAGTTGTAAAAAAAATATTTAAAGAAATCGAGTTAAAGTTCAAAAGGAAACAGAAAATGAACGAAAATATGTATGTGTTTGTACCTAATATCATCGAGCTTGCAGAAGATTGTTCCACAGTTGAATGAAGTGTTCTACTGTGATGTGGGCGGATAGTATAGCTCATAGTCAAGCTTTGAGACTAAACCGAGTGGTCCGGTCTTGAGCGTGAAAAGTTATGCCGAAGAGGTCATTTCGGTTGAACAGTGAGTATGGTAATAACGGTTAAATTATACCTGAGTGATTAAATTTCTGGGAACTTATTAGCAGACCCTGATAGATAAAAGAAAGATGGAAACAATATTTTCAAAACTTATTGAATCGAACCCCAATAATAAACGAAAACCCAGAGGTGGAGCCAAATGTAAACCTCTGAGATAATACACCAATAGAACCACCGACATTGGATGATGTGTGTGAAGCTGTGAAAAAGCTAAAAAGCAACATATCCCCAACGTAACTGTTAAAGAACATTACACGAACTCATATGCAACATCTGGGAGGAAGTAGTTATACATATATAAGTTATATATAAAGCGATTATATGTCTAATATATAAGAAAACAGATAAGTTCACTTGAAAAAACGACATAGGCATCTCACTCCTCAGCACCAGCTACAAAACCTTCACAATCCGTGTAAAACAAAAACTAGAACCTATAGCGGAAGGCCCTATAGTAAAATATCAAGCTATTTTTAGGACAAACAGGTCAACATCAGACCAACTGTTGACCTTAAAGCAAATTCTGGAGGAAACCTGAAAAGGAATATAGATTTACTCGTATACCAGATCTTTGTCGACTTTCAACAGGCATATGACTCGATAAACAGTGAGGGGCTGTACAGGATCCTATTGGAATTAGGAAATCCTTAAAAGCTGGTACAACTGATCAAATGTGCAACGAATAGCTTAATAGTGAAAGTAAGGATCCAAAATGCAGTAACAGAAGAGTTCAAAGTGCCACATGCCTCCATGCTCTTCAACCTGGCCGTAGAATGGCTGATAAGAAAAACGTCAGTACAGAGAAGTGCATCAATTGTACATAGTCCGTACAATTACTTGGTTATGCGGATGACGCATCTTGGGAAGGTCCGTTTTGCCGGCAAAAGAAATCTATGTCGAATTAAGAGAGGCGGCCAAAAAAGAGGAACGAGTCAACAGGTTTGAGAAAAAAGTTCTCTGATGCATAATAAGCCCAATGAGAGGGGACGGAATATGGCGAAGGAGATGCAACAGCGAGTTATATGAAATTTTTGACGATCTAGAACTTTCAACCTTTATAAAAATTAACAGATTAAGACTAGCCGGCTAGGTAATCAGGATAGGCGATAACCGTATTCCAAAACGGCTCTTGGTGGCAGAGACATCAAGAAATAGACCAGTTGGTAGACCCAGAAATAAATGGATGGACTCTGTGACGGCTGACGCAGGGACAATGCTCAACATTCGGAACTGGAGAACTGCTGTAAAGAACCGTCAAACTTGGAGAAATGACCTAGAGGAGGCCAAGGCATCGAGCCTGTTGGCCTGTAGCGCCATTGGATGGACGTGTCACACAGAGATTCTATGGCACAAGTGTCGTGAAGCCTGCGCTGTTTTCGTGTCACTTGCTCTGCGTTTCAATTCGCGTTTCTCCCTTAAAACGCAAGAGGCACAGAAATGGTCTCAATGTTGGCCATATGGACACGGCCAAACGCACTAGCACCTACGCAGCCCGATTTTGTTTGGTCGCTATTTTAGTCATATTTGACAGTTGTAGAAGTGGTTGACAGCAATTTATTATGGAGCATCTCACGCAGTAACAACGGATTTTGCAGCTCTTTATAAACGTTCAACGTTTTTGACAAAAAATACTCATGAACAACCCGCACATTTCGACTTGGCTGCATTTGTTATATTTGTTATAATAAAAATAATAGCACTATTGCGGCATTGTAGATCCTCAAATAACATGCCAACGGCCATTCCACCATCGTATAGTGACTCGCAGATTAATGCTCACTACTTTTGCAAAGAAACGTTTTCAGGGAATCTACTCTCTATGAACATACATAAGAAACTTTATTTAAGGCTACCACAGGGTAGGCTAGTATGGTAGGCTGGATTTAGAATGGAAGCCCCAGATTTCGCGTATCTCCACTAGTGCTAAATGTGCTAGGACAAGAAAAGACTGCAAGAACAAGACCATTTTTGCTCATCACTAATCTCCACGAGTATTCTTGTTTAATGTGGTAAAACCAGCTTTCCACGTTACTCTCGTTCTTCACGGCAGGGAGTACATCATGCGCCACTTTCTTGTTTTTACAAGGGGATATGAAAATGTATGTAATCCCTCTACATCCCTTTTATAAAATGGTTATGTTGCTGCTTGTATGCGGGTGTGTTTAAGCCCCCATACACGGTCAAATTAGATGTACTTCCAAATTCCAATCAATCATGCACCATGTTTTGATCGGCCGACCGGCTGCCAATCGATAGTTTTTGCTGTATAGTCGCACTTCGATGTATATCCAATGTCACCGTATATGGGGGCCTTTAGTTTTCTCGTCAAAAATTTTTGTTGGCAAAGCTGCAACACCTCTTCTCCATGCCCTTTCTTCTAAAAAAATGGGTTTTACAAAAGAAATCATCGTGGAGATATAGCCAATATGGCGAACGCTCTGGACAGACACAGCTAGACACTGTTCTCATTAGACCTATAACGGTCAGTTTTGCCTAAATATCTACTTGACTAAAAATTACTGTGGGGAAGAAAATCGAGTAGTTGGTTGGGAACAAAAAGGTAGGCGGGGAGAAAAAAAAACAGAAAATGGAGTTCGAATTTGGACGTAGGCAGAAATTTACTGCACAAGTTTTTGTTCGGAAAAATTTAAGATAAAATAAAAAAAAGAGAGTTCGAATTTTGACGGATGCAGAAATATACTGCAAAAGTTTGTGTTCGGAAAAATTTAAGATTATATAAAAAAGGAAAAAATCAGTTTTGAACACATACGACTGGCTGGAAGACAAAAACCTTCATTATTCAGTTCATTTGCCAAAAAATAACAATTTCGTTTCGAATTAGCAACAATCAGGACTATTTCGGTGCGGTGAATTCTAGTCGAAAATACAAGAAAAAATAAGAAGAAAAAAGGAAAAAATTTAACAAATCAGAAAAGGATTTGGAGAAATTTGAAAGTACCGAAAAGGATACCAGCAATACAAAAATTGCGTTTTGCCCTGTAGTTAATAACTCCGGATATACATATTTCAGAGTGTGTTTTACGTGATTAGAATTTTTTTTTAAAAAATTGCGGATTGGTGTTAATCTGTACAAACTGTTTTATTTATTTAAGGGGAAAGACCCTGTGTTTATAATACTCTTCGTTTATCTGTCACCAAAATTTCAGAAAAAAACGGGAAAAACGTGTAGAGAAATGGCTGAAGGCAATGGAGAGTTGGTGGACGAAGTAACAGTTTTAAAATCAGAAGACCGAGGGGGGATGGAGAACAGACCGAAGATTATCCAAAATTACTCGAATAGGGTTTAAATAGAAAAAAAAGTTGTCGGAAAATTAGATGATATTTATCAAACAGCAGACACTAGTATAAAGGAGGAACTGTAAGGAGGAACTGTATATTCCATTACTACCAATTGATATACCGTTCGATAGTCAGGTAATTAAGCAATACCTATAGTGCATCCACACCAGCTGGATCAGAGAAAAAAAAACCACACAAAAAAATATACAAAATAAAATAACAAGAATTTTCTTTTTGCTTTAATTTAAAAAAACAAAAAAAAAATTTATTACTAAAATAATAATTTTAATAGTAGTTAGTATTAACTTTATAATATTCTTTTTAATTATTTGTGAATTTGTGTTGCCCCTTGTCAGAAATATTTTGTTCTTTGTTGGTTCCGGGAAATGTGTTTTTTCCTCTAAGTGATTCTGTTGATTGTAATCTCGTTTGTACAAAGCGAGGAGTATTGGCCAGTACTGCGCGCTTTATAGTTGTCCTTCATGCACATGTCCCGAAAATAACGTAACACTTAGGTTTTGAATTTGAGCAGGTAATTGTTAATATTTGACACGGGCAGCTAATCAGTGTCGTGGTTGTTAAGGTTCCAATGTAATGTTTGTGTTGAGGTTTACAGATATAATAAAGGATTGTAAATATTAGAATGTCCAGGTGGTAAATTTTTTTTTGTGGAATGGTTGAGGGGGGATCATTTCTTTTCAGGGTTTGACGAGGTTCAGGTGATGTCCGGCGAAGGATGGAGGTGGAATTCAAGATGGCTCTGGCACAGGTAAGTGGTGAACCAACCGCGGTAAGCCCCGGCCACACACCCCACGACCCCTCCGGCGAGCTAGATAACTCCGTGTGGCCGGCGTAGGAGTTCCGGATTTTCTTTTCATTTCTTATGTATGGTATTGGCTCCTTGGTCATGCTTTTCCGGGCTTGTGGCTAAGGGGGTAATACCTCGCATAAGTGGCGCCCACTATTTTTATCGCGCCATTATGCTGTTACAGACCGGAGCAGGCTATTGGGGAACCACAAGCTTGGCGAAGAGCTAGATGAACACAGGAGATCCAGACTTGGTATGGTGTGCTTCAAGCGCTTTGTTCTGGGGCGGGTTAGTAGAGCTGCAAGAGTATTAAGCCGGCTCTACACTAGTGATGAGCAAAAGTGGTCTTGTTCTTGCAGTCTTGTCTTGTTCTTGCACATTTTGCAAGAACAAGAACAAGAACAAGACTTAGTTATGCTTGCAAGAACAAGAACAAGACTAACTGTGCAAGAACAAGACCCAGAGCAAGATTTCTTGCAAGATTCTTGCAAAAATTCCACCTAAATTCATTCTATTAAAAACATTTTCTAGGTGAGAAACCGCAAATATTTTGAAGCAAAATCAAACCTTAGATGTCAGTATTCAGTAGTTCAAGTAGTTTATTAGAAAAGAAAAAATGCTCTAAAAAAATTCTTTTTTGAGTAACCTCTTTTGCTTTTTGGATGGCAAGGAAACTCGGACTTTTCTCAATGTATGTAATATTTTCAAGGCCTCCACATTGGTTACATTGCATCGTAAGAACGACAGGAGCGTGGGCTAGTTTTTGTATTGCTGCAAAGGGATTTAATAATTTTTTGTGCCCATACACGACATTTCTTCTTTAATGAATCATACTTGAACAACCTAATTTTTTATAATAAGTAATGGGTATAATACTGGTTTACTTTTGCTACAAAATATTTCCGTTGTAATTTGTTGCTTACACACTTGACAGAAAAATGTCTACGCCTAACTTGTTCCCATATGAATTTTATGTAATTTTTCAGGGGCGCAAACATAATAACGTCACCAAGAGCAGTCGTGAAACTGATTTGTTTAATAAAAAAGCCATGTGGAATTCTCACCTCAAAGGTAGTAAATTTTCGGTGTATACAAACTTTAGACGCTGACTGACTGACGCTAAAATTATAATAGTTTTAAAATCAATTTTTTGCATTTTGTTGTTTGGATATAATTTTTTTATTAAAGTCTAGGTTTTTTTCAATAACCATTTTATAAAATCAACATACAATACCTACTGCGAGAAAATACCTTGGCCTTGCAGTTTTGTCTTGCCTTGTCTTGGTCTTGCACATTTAGTAAGAACAAGAACAAGCCTTAGGTATATTTGCAAGAACAAGAACAAGACTTAGGTATGTTTGCAAGAACAAGAACAAGAACAAGACTTAGCTATGCTTGCAAGAACAAGAACAAGACAGACTGAACAAGAACAAGACAAGAACAAGACTAGATTAGTCTTGTCTTGTTCTTGCGTTTGCTCATCACTACTCTACACGATGCGGTGAATGTGAATGTCATCGAATGTTAGCTTCCAACGATTGAGTAAATACCGACATCAGCCCGGACGTGTCCAAATCCGAACTTGGACGCTTGACATTGGACACTCGTAGTTTGAGGATCGGCCACACGATGCGTCTTACCATCAAGCGTCCAACGTTGGAGTTTGGAGGGTATTCATTGCGTCATGTAGAGTTGGCTTTACTGAGCCGCGGTCAGGAAAATATTGGAAGCTCATTTGGCTTGGTCACTGGACACGGTGCCCAGAATTACGTCCTGTGCAGGATAGGAAGGGCAGAGTATCACATATTTGGTCTCTACATCGAGAAGCACTCGTTTGACCTTAATGTTCTCAGTGACTTCCTTCCATAGCGAAAGACAAGGTATCATTGTTCGGCGCAATCTTGCTTGACCAAACAGCTAAGAGTAATAAATCTTTTATTAGGCAGAGTGATGAAACCAGTTTAAGCGGTCTCGCCTACAAATCTATGTTCTATCTCTGTTGTTGGGACTTCCCAAAAAAATTGCAAATGCCCTTTAGAGTTTCCAGATAAAATCTTCTATTTTTAATTAAAAGCGCCCAGCTTCCGCCCCCCATTAAAATTCTCACAAAGCATGTGCACCTGGAAATTGATTTCAATTAAGAACATAAGCAGCTAGACCAGGTACCAGCCATGTGTCTGCCAGAAAAAAAGTATAAATAAAAAAGCAACATCAAAAATAAAATGGGGGTGGGGATTACACTCCACAGGAAAGCAGCTCCCAGCGAATATTTTTCACATTTCACCAAATTTTGTTGGAATTTCTAAGTTTGTTGAGACGAAAAAAACCTTTTTAGCTGAATTTGTGCCTTTTGTAAATTTGATTTACGGAACGAAATTAGGCAAAATTGCCGCGCGTTAATTAAAATTTACGAAACCGAGAAATTATGTTGCTTTTAGGCAGATTATTTCGCGAAATTTTCCCATCAAACTTATCAACTTTTGACACATCCAAATATTTTCATACCTTGCAACTTTCATGCTGCGAGGCGAAAGGGCTTCGTGGTGTTTCGCAGTCTATGATGGATAATTTTTTCGCACAGGTATAGTGAAACGAAGGGTGTGCGGGGCGGGGGATATGCACGAACAGTTTACCTTAAATTGTAAGCGCCACTCGAGATGATGGGGCGATGTCGTCGACTCGTCATGGATTTTTAAAGTTTAAGTTAGTCAAGGTTATCGGTGTTTTGGAAGACAGCGAAAAAATTATGATATTACATTGAGACGAAGTTGAATGGTACCACGAACCAACAGTCTAGGAATGGGACGAACTATTAAGTAGGGTATTGGATGAATGGAAATTTGTTGAATGAGGAGGAACAGGAAATGTGATAGAAACGTTTAATCTGTTTGAATTGAAGTACTTCATTCCGCTTTATTAGTCACTTGAGTAAATCACAAGCACTTTGGTTGACTGATTTATCGAAATAGTTCGTTCAACACTCGTTCAGGAATCTGTTGAAAAGCCTTTGAACTACTTTAACTGAGATGTAGATTCAATTCAGTAGAAATAATTAAGTACCGTGTGTCGTCAAAATATGTCCGGGATTTCAATTTGTGGCAATTTATAACGTTTTCATAGTGTTCCGAAATTTGACATACATAATGTTAGCAAGAGAGTATTTTACAACTGCTCACATTCTTTTAAGACTAAGATCGCAAGCCACCTGAGACAATAATTCGTAACGTAATGACTAATATTTTTAAGACTGGCTTAAGCCTGAACCAAATATGACGTGCCGTATCCTAACGTACGAACATGAGTGTTCATATGGCACCGACCTGAATTGAGTTAATGAATTTGCATATGTTCGTTTCTTCGTTAGTACGTTCAGTTACGGTACGGCACGTCATATTTGGTTCAGGATTTAGTTTGTGATCGAAAATGAATTGGAAGGCCGCCTATAACTTGTTTGACTAAACACTTTCTTACAGAAATAATATGTCTTTATTTATCCAAAAATCAAAAGTAACTACTTATTATCTCTGGATACATGTTGGTATCGGTAAGCAGCTACCTACTTATTGGTTTTCTTTACATGTTTGTTAAGGTTACTTACTAGGGCGGTCTACAGGGATATGGGTATAGCGGGGTGTTTCGTCTATTGTCGGTGTTTGGTAGGGTCATACCTTGACACTCGCCTAGAAAATGTTTGCCAGGAGCACTGTCGGATCATACACCTCGACAAGGCCTGGACAACATTAAGCTCGACTTGGTATAGAAAGTGCTGCCAGGACCCTTGTCGGATCGTACACCTCAACAAGGCCGGCTCCCCAGGTATTTGGTAGTGGTCGGTATGCGGTGTGGATGTGTTTGTGTTCTTACCGTACCGGATCATAAACCTCAACACGGAATAGGGCCGAAGAAGATGACCTCTCTGAAACGAGCCTGGTGAAAGACTGATTTTCACCTGGTGAAGCGGTTTATTTTATAGCTAGCAAGCTCGTCGGGGTAGGAAGCTTTAAAGCTTGGAAGTGAAGCTTTCAAAGGATAATCACCTAGCCTGCTGGGTGAATATTTAATTTCCTAAAGCCTTGTTGGGAGAGGGATTATTAGTAACGAATCGTGGCTCGCTACAATGTCTAGGATCAGAACACGGTCCTCTGTGATAGCAGTTCTGAATTTTAAATCCAAGGCTAGCAAGGTCAGATTAAACTCGATATGAGTTGACGTGAATGCAACCTAAAGAATAACTCAAACTGTTGACACAACCGAAACTGTCAAGTGGGTTGAAGTAAACTGAAAGAAAACGGAAGGAATTGCCCCTTAGACGACGCTGGTTTTAGATTCGACGCCGTCCTACCTTGATTGATCGCTTAAAACGAATACTTCCAATCCAGGTCTCCTAACTACTGGCGCCTTTGGGGTATCTGGAGCACCAAGACCGGACTCACCAAACTCATGAATAGTTTGGTCCGCAGAATATATTTTTGGTATAAGACCATACTGGCTGGATTTTCCACATTTAATAAGTCTTTTATTGATTATTGAGAATGGATGTAATTGCTACCGAAAGGGTTGTTTGTGTTACTTTTTCCATACTGACTGAACATGAATTAATTTCAAATAAAAATAAATTAAGGCTGATAGTGTAGAAAGTTTGCGCTGTGTTTTTTTTTTATGTGACAGACTAGAGGCTTAGGGAAAGTCCCTTTGTACTGTCGACAATCTATTTTTTCGTATAGAGTGAATGTCGAACAGCAGCTCTAGCCGGAAGATAGAGAGAAGAGAAGGAAGTAACTGTCACAACCTAGCCGCGATATTTTATTCCACCTACTCAAAACCATTTCGCGACTCTGACATCGGGGCGTCGAGAACAACTCGCTGGAGTGTTATGCCTCCTGAAACGAGTTGAATCTCATCAACCAACCGATGGCATGCGCTTGGTGGAGCGGGGAAGGACTAAGGAAGGCTATGACAGGGGAATCAGGAATGTAAAGAGGAAAGAAGAAAGAAGGAAAGTTAGGTGGAAAGGCGAAGGACCGTGGCGCCGCCGGGATTCGAACCCGGGACCTCTGGGGATAGCAGTCAGGCGCCTTACCTCTAGACTACCGTGGTTTATTAAATGGTAAGAAGCAGTTTTTTTAAGAGGGGTTAAGGAATGGTTTTTCAACTCCAGTGGATTTATCGACCTTGAGATCTTTAAGAGGTTTTAATAACTGGTGAGTTTATAAGAATACATTGACTATGGAAAGATTGCTATGAGTGAGGGGTACAGTTTAGTGGGGGACTGGTATATACTCATTATAAACTAAAGAAGAGATTGTGGTTTTGTGAATTTATTATTAATGGACGTCACTAAGCGCCAGAACCTAACTTCCCAACCTATCATTACGCCATGATATGACTTTTCTGATAGGTGGAGTTTTGCGGTTATCATAAACTCGGCTTAGACATCTTAGACTTGGTTAAGGGTCCTTTACTTAGACTCTGGAGGGTCCTTTACGGAGAACACCAGGGATACCATGGAGCTATTAATGAGCACTCATTTCCCTGGCTCTCAGGTAATTAACCCTGGATTGGCCTTTGAACCTAACATTGAATCGGAGGTAGTACTTGCCCATCGGTCCTATAATAGGAACAAAGGCCTGGCAAACAGGATTTTCACTGCCGGTAAGATTGAGTGGGCCATTGGCACCTTCAGTCCCTTCAAGGCTGCTGGAAAGGACGACATCTTCCCAGCTCTCCTTCAGAGAGGCTTGGAAGAGATCTTACCGGTCCTGCTACCACTTTTTCGGGGTAGCTTTGCGCTGGCCCACATTCCGAGGTGTTGGAGAGAGGCTAGGGTAGTCTTTATCCCTAAATCGGGGAGAAGATTAAATAGAGAAGCAAAATCCTATCGACCCATCAGCCTCTCTTCCTTTCTTCTGAAAACAATGGAGAAAGTTTTAGACAGTCATATTAGAGAGGGTCTTACAGCGAGCCCACTTCACTGTCTGCAATTTGCCTACCGGCCAGGCAGATCTACAGAGACTGCCATTCATGTGCTAGTGGGAGATATTGAGAAGTCCCTCAGGGCCAAGGAAATCTCTCTCTGCGCTTTTGCAGACATTGAGGGTGCGTTTGACAACGTTACCTTCGACGCGATCAATGAAGCAGCAGTAAAAAAAGGCATTCTTCGCCCCACTGCGAGATGGATCACGTCGCTTCTCAGCAGCAGATTGATAACTGCTGAGATGAATGGTGAATCGATTACGGTAATTGCTGCTAAAGGCTGTCCTCAAGGGGGCGTTCTATCACCCCTCCTATGGTCAATCGTGATCGATGAACTTCTTGCCGACCTGAATAACCGTGGATTTAAAACACAGGCCTATGCTGACGATATCGTCATAACGGTTAGCGGCGGTCATGATAGCACCGTTTCAGACCTCATGCAAGCCGGTTTGTCGCATGTGCATAGCTGGTGCCGTAGCAAGAATCTGGGTATTAACCCACAAAAAACTGTCATCGTACCGTTTACTAATAGAAGGAAGCTAAATTTAAAAGCTCCCTCTGTGGACGGCAAAGAAATAGGTTTCTCAAAGGAGGCTAAATATCTAGGCATAATCCTGGATCAAAAGCTCTCCTGGAAATCTCAAATTGAGAGAAGGCAACTGCATCTCTCCATGTTTGTCGCCAATTCGTAGGAAAAACCTGGGGTCTTAAACCTAAGTTAATGTTTTGGCTATACACTACGGTCGTAAGGCCCATGATCACATATGCATCCATCGCATGGTGGGCTAAGACCAAACAAAAGGGTGCTATGATTAAGCTGGCCAGGGTGCAAAGACTGGCCTGCCTTGGTATCACAGGGGCCAAAAGCACCTGTCCGACTGTGGCTATGGGGGCTCTACTGAACCTTCCTCCGCTACACCTGGTGGTGAAAAAAGAGGCTCTGGTAGGGGCACTGCGTCTACGGGACCTTTTCTCCTTTAAGCCAGGAGACCTGCTGGATCATTTATCGATCCTCAAGGAGCTGAACTTGGAGCCAATGATATCTTTGTCCGATACCATTCCTGCTACTCTTGACTTTGACAAACCGTTTACGACGATTATTCGAAGTCGGTCAGAGTGGCAACATGGCAGGCCTCTCTTTAGAGGAAGCACGGCCTTCTGGTACACAGATGGTTCCAAAACCGATAAAAGGGTAGGGCTTTGTGTTTATGGCCCAAGGAGCAAAATATCCATGGCTCTAGGCACTACCCCCACTGTTTTTCAGGCTGAGGTACTCGCCATCCAGGTGTGTGCTCAGACTTGTATTAGAGCTCCAAATAGCTCTAACATTGTTATTTTCTCGGACAGTCAAGCTGAACTGCTGGCCATTAAATCGCACAGAGTGTCATCAAAGACTGTCCTGGATTGTCTTCAATCCCTGAAATTCCTCAGCAGGAACAATAGTGTCACGCTGATGTGGATTCCGGGCCACGAAGGTCACATTGGTAATGAGATTGTCGATAGCCTGGCTAGAGCAGGCGCAAACTCATTACCTATTGGTCCGGAACCTTTCTGTAGCTTAGCAAGCTGCCACGTAAAAATGGCTTAAAGAATTGGGTTGACCAGATGTTTCTTCAAAGCTGGTCTAGGACCCAGGGTGCTCGTCAAGCTAAAAGATTCATCCAAATCGATAAAGCTAAGGCGGGCAAACTTTTAAATCTCAAGAGGTGGGAGCTAAAAATAATAACAGAGCTCCTGACGGGCCACTGTTCGCTTAACTATCACCTAAACAAAATAGGACTGGTGGCCGACTCTGGCTGTCGATTCTGCGGGACAGCTCCCGAAACCGCGGAGCACTTGATGTGCGACTGTGAGGCTACAGCGAGGAAAAGACTGAGCCTTCTCCATCGTGACTTCCCTACTCCCAGGGAGATTTGGGACAGCAACCCTAAATCAGTTTTAGGCTACCTAAGAAGCCTTAACCTTGATGGTTTTTAAAGAAGGGATGGCACAATAGACCAAACAAAATAGGTCGCAGTGCCCGCTAAAGCGCCCCTCAACAAGAATAATAATAATAAGGTTGAACAAATGGATTCACACCCATATAGTTCCGGCGACACGGACGGTGACAGCTTCACCAGCATACAGTGACAGACCTTACCAGTCACCGTGCCGCACCTTACCAGCCCTTTGCAACATTTCTCATTCTGATTGATCGTTTGCACTATCTTGATTCTTGATTATTACACCCAATTAATTTAGCTTCCGCCCTCACTTTGTGCTACACCAGTCTCCAGTTTCTTGGCTCGGCTATTGCCACTTGGAACGTACAGTACCATTTCTGGCTGCCTCCTTTCACTATTCATTAATGTACTTGACCAAATAATGAATAAAGCCAGCAGAAAAGCAGGAAGAAGCAGATGGCGAATAGTAGAGCGGCTAAAATATCTCCAATAGGCAGGCAGGTTTGAAAGTAAAAAATATTTCAAAAAATAGTCCGATGGAGAGGCTGCGATGTAATAATAACGCGAGGCTCATTCTGTAACGATATTCTATGTAGTACCGAGCGTATAAGTAAAGTTCTGTTTGCTGACGAGGCACAGTACCGTTTAGCAGTGGCGTAATGTGAGAGAGAGCTCATTTTTATATCATAGTTATGCAGAGCTCACACAAGCCAATTAAGGAGCATTTTTCCGGAAAGAAGCAGATCACACGTGTGTCCAAAGACTAATTAATTGCATTGATCCTCGGATTTTTGCCACGTTATCCGGCTAGAAAGCAATCTGCCTTCTTTTCTTTAACGGCTTACAACCGGAATCCAGTCCCGAGTAAAAATAAAAAAGGGCTTATAGAGGGCGATCCACGGCCGCATGGTTTATTAACGGGGATATGATGGCCGTAGAATTTTTAACAATTTTTAATGGGAGCACACACGGCCTCACAACGGCCAAACTAAACCTGAAAATATTAATGGCCCAGAACTTAAGGTGCTTGACATATCGCAACAGGCGCGGCGCACTCGGCAAACGCGGTCCCAATGAAAGCTTTGACAACTAAATTTTTTCTATTGCTTACGTCAATTAGAACGTGAAAATTTCGGTAATACTACAGTATACTTCTTTTTCTGAGGATTCGGGAACTGGGAGCCTTTGCTTCTTTTTCCTTCTTGCAGGAACACAAATTGTAAAAATAGTACACTGATTCTATTTAATTATTTATTTAAATGACTATAGGACATTGCCTTTTAATTATAATAATTATGAGCAGCAACAAACACAAAATTGGATGTGAGACATTTTCCGTCTTATCGATTCGACTCTGATTTTAACTCTAAAATTTATTTTATTTTATTTTTTTGTTTTTTATTTTTAGGCCTACTGGATTTCTAAATGTTTCCATTATATCAAAGAAAACTAAGTTTATACATTACAGTGGTTTCAAACTTGAACATTACTGGCTCGCCTTGAAATCTCCTGATTTCAACATCATAGCAAGTAATACGGGTGGATCCAAGTGTACATTTGCTTCCTTCAACTGCTATCTGTACTTTGGGCTGCGGTGTAGAGGGATTCGATATACATAGATCATCTGCTTGTTAAAGATGTATGTTGTCTTGCTTTTGTTGATCCACTATTGAACTATTAGCCGGAAGGGCGGAAGAAGGTTAAGAAATTGCATAAATTTGCACCCAATAACTCAACATAATTCCTGGAACTCAACTTAAATAAATTAAATGTAAATTACTGTGATAATGAAGATATTGTCGCCTCATTTGGTACAGGGTATGGTAAAATACATATTTTGGTAATGGGACGCTGCAGTTCTCCTCCATGCGTTTGCAAGGTAACGACGCGTACCAGCCCGTCTTTACCGGGATGGGTTTCTATGACCCGTCCTAATTTCCATTTGAGAGGGGGTAATCGTTCATCTTTAATAAGTACCACGTCACCGTTTTTTGCGTTTCTGGAACGTGAATTCCACTTTGGTCTCTGTTGAAGCTGCGCGAGTTATTCTGAGCTCCATTTGTGCCAAAAATCTTGTCTGAGCTTTTGCAATAATTTCCACCTTTGCAATGCGTTTGTCGGAGTTTCCAATAAATTTTCCTCAGGTGGAGAAAGTAATGGCTTGCCAATTAGAAAGTGGCTGGGGGTCAGAACAGAGAGATCATGCGGAGAATCTAATAGTGGACAGATGGGCCTTGAATTAAGACACGCTTCTATTTGGGCGGCCAAGGTAGAAAGCTCTTCATAGGTTAATGCAGCATTACCGATGACTCTCTTCAAGTGGTACTTGAGGGACTTCACTCCCGCTTCCCAAAGGCCTCCGAAGTGGGGTGAAGCGGGTGGTATGAACTTCCATTCAACACCATCATTACTATAAAGGTCGGCAGTGCTTTGAAATGCCATTTTTATCGCTCGTTTTTGGTTCGCGTCTAGTTCTCTTTTAGCCCCTAAGAAATTTGTCCCGCAATCGGAGAAAATCCGACGACATAACCCTCTACGGGCGATAAAACGGCGAAAAGCTGCTAAAAAGGCTGCTGTTGTATATTCGCTTACCACCTCCAAGTGAATAGCTTTAGTGCAAAAGCATACAAAAACACATATATAGCCCTTATAATTTCGAGCGTTTCTTCCCTTCCAGCTACGGATATTTAAATAACCGGTATAATCCACACCAACATAAGTAAAGGGATGACTGATAGTGATTCGCTCCGTAGGAAGATCAGCCATAAGTTGGTGTTGTGGTTGGGCCGACTGACGAAAACATTTAACACATTGGTGGACACAACGTTTAAGCAATGGTCGAGGTTTTATTATCCAATATTGTTGTCTAAGTAGGCTCAACATGAGCGATGGGCCACCATGGAGCGTATTAAGATGAGTATGCGTAATGATAAGCTCTACCAAATGATTTGAATGAGGGAGGATGATGGGGTGCCGTTGATTGTAGGATAAAGAGGATTCATTAAGTCTTCCTCCGACCCTGATGAGTCCGTTGGGGTCTAGGAATGGCTGTAGGGATAGAATCTTGCTTTTCGAATTTACTGGTTTATTCCGAGTCAGAGAATCGATCTCGTCTGGGAAGTGTGTGCGTTGCACAAATGTTATCCAGAATCTCTTACTATACAACAATTCGGCCGTGGTGAGCGAGTTAGGAATATTTGGAATGCGTTTGCACTTTGAGATCCATCGACAGCAGTATGCCGTTACTCGTATCAACCGGGTTAATGATGAGAATCGCATCAACATGATCATTAGGTCAGAATTGGCTATTTCAGCGTGGAATATTCTCGCTTTATGTACCTCTGGATCGTTGCGTGAGGACTCATTAGTCTTGGGTTGCGGCCATGCCGATTCATCTCGTTGTAACCATGACGGGCCGTACAGCCAAAGCGTGTCCGACACAAAATTCCGGACCTGCGTTCCTCGACTTGCTTGATCTGCTGGGTTATCGTTTGATGGAATATATCGCCAAGTGATGGCTTCAACATTGTGTAGTATCTCCGCAACTCGATTGCGTACAAAGGTTTTAAAAGTCATAGGGGGTTTTTTTATCCATGACAACACAATAGTAGAGTCCGACCAAGCTACAACTTTATCAATTTTCGAGGGAAAACTTTTCTGTATGACATGAAGCAGCTTCGACAACAGTACTGCTCCACACAACTCTAACCGTGGTAGGGTGAGAGGTTTCAGAGGAGCCACCTTGGTTTTTGCACATAGAAGAGAAATACGGGTACCTTCGGTGGTCACAGCTCGAGCATACACCACTGCAGCATAGGCTCGTTCGGACGCGTCGCAAAATCCTTGCAACTGCACCGAAGAGGTCGACGACATGTGTATCCACCGAGGTATTGTCATCGTCTCGATAAGGGGGAAAGATGTTGAATACTCGGTCCAAATGGAGGATAATTCTTCAGATAAGGGCTCATCCCACAACACGCCGGACTGCCACAACCTTTGCATAAAAATCTTTGCGATTATAACTAGAGGGGCTAGCCAACCTAGGGGATCATAAAGTTTTGCTATGGCTGAAAGGATTTTTCTTTTGGTGTAGGGTGGTGCGGAATTCTCCCAGCGAAGTCGGAATTGAAAACAATCGGAACTAGGATTCCAATGTATTCCTAGGGTTTTTATCATGAAAGGGTTAGGTACAGATATCACAGAAGGCTCCATCAATCTAATCTCCTCCGGTATGTTGCTTAATAAGCCAGGGTGGTTCGCCGACCATTTACGGAGCTCAAATTTTCCTCTTCGCAGAAGATTGATTAGCTGCTCCTGTAATGAAATAGCCTCGTCTAACTCATCTGCACCGGAAAATACATCGTCCACGTACACGTCTGTTACTAAACTTTTGGCTGCTCGAGGATATGTTTGGCTCTCATCTTGCGACAACTGGTGGAGGGTTCTTATAGCCGTGAACGGAGCGCTTGATGTACCGAAAGTAACCGTTAATAAACAATATTCTGCCAACGGTTGTTCCAAACTCTTACGCCACACTATTCGCTGATACTGGGCATCTTCAGGGAATACTTTGATTTGGCGGTACATTTTTTCCATATCGCTGCTGAACACATACCTTTTCTGTCGCCATTCCAACAAAAGAGCAAATACATATATCCTTTTGCAAGGCGGGACCCGTCAGTAAACGATCGTTGAGCGAAAATCCATTACTGGTGGGACATGAGGCATCGAATACCACTCGAAGCTTGGTGGTTGTGCTATCATTTTTTACAACTCCGTGGTGAGGTAAGTAACAATGTTGATGAGTAGGCAGCGAGAGCTCTTGTTGGGTCAGCTTACGCATGTGCCCTAATGACAAATATTCTTCCATGCATGCAGAATATGCTTCGTGAAGTTTAGGGTCGCCTTTGAGTTTACGTTCTAATAACTCAAACCGTTTAATAGCGGTATTTCGCGAAACGCCAAACTTATGCTCCTGATCTGGGAGTGGGCGAAAAGGAAGGTGTACTATGTATCGGCCATCATTTTCACGCCGATGGGTAGTGGTAAATATTTGCTCAGCCAAAGCGTCCTCAGGGGATAATTCCGTTGACGTCGGCACTTCTTCAACTTCCCAAAACCGTTTAAGTTGGCTGCTAACATCACAACAGGTCTGTAAGCTGACTGTATAACAAGAAGTAGATCCATTCTGTAGACCGGAATTGTTAAGATTTCCAAACAAAACATAACCAAAAAGTGTTTTTTGCGCCACCGGCGTCCCTTGAGTTCCATGTATTACTTCTCCTTCTATTACTTTAGAATATACATCTACCCCTAATATTAGATCAATGGGTCCTGGTTTCTCGAATTGGGGGTCAGCCAAGGTCAGCTGTTTCACATGTTCCCAGTGATCAGTTCGTATACGTTCGAAGGGGAGAATCTTGGTTAAATAGCGGACAACCATGGCTTCCGCATGAAGGCTAATGGATGTGTCGTGCCTGGATCTTACCTCAAGCTGAACGATGGAGAGTGCCTGCCCCATTGGAGTTTCTCCCAAGCCAAAAATGTTAACCTCTATTGGGAATTTTCTCAGTCTTAGGAGTTGAATTGCCTTAGAACTAATAAATGTTGCCTGACTACCTGGGTCGAGTAATGCTCTTAACGGTATCCAACCGCCGCCGTACAACGATTTCACCTCAATCATTGCGGTAGCAAGTAGGGTATTCTTGGGTTTGTAAGTGAAATGTGCGCACAACTTTGATGGGATTTCCGACTTGCTTGGTCTTTGCTCCTGGAAAGAGTCTAGAGCACTAGAGGGGGAAACCCGGTCGTAATGCAAAAGGGTGTTGTGTCGTTTTTGACATTTAAAACACGATTGGGTGCTGGGACATACCTGTGCCATGTGACTTGCCGCCAAGCAATTATAACATAATTTCCTTTCACTAACAAAATCGCTTCTCTTTTGAGGACTCAGTTCTTTAAACTTACTACACAGTCGTAATACATGGGAGTCTTTGCAGAATAAACATTTCGGAATGGAAACTACATGGCAACTGCGTGTTGATTTCTCCTCGTGAGATTTCATGAGTTTGAGTCGGGTTAATATTCTTTGAGTATGTCCTACTGACAAAGCTTCTAAGGCCCGAAAGCGTCCATCTAGAAAGGTAAGAAGTCGGTCCAGGTTGGGATATTCACAGGTAACACTCAAGGTTTGTTCCCACAAGGAACGAGTTTCTGGGGGTAGTCGCTGAGCAATGATGAAAACGACGATGGGGTCCCAATGACTTACATCTACCTTTAACCCTTTTAATGACGCTAAACATTCATTGGTGGTATCTAAAATTCTTCGCAGTTGGGAAGTGTTTTCACTTAGTATGACAGGTTGGGACATTAAAGTGGATAATTCTGCAGTGATTAAAGCACGGTTGTTTTGATATCGTTGCTGTACAAGATCCCATGCGATCTCATAATTAGCATCGATGGTGGTCAAATGACGAATCAACTGTAGGGCTTGGCCAGTGAGACACGACTTCAAATAGTGGAGTTTTTGCACGCACGGAATCGACGGATTGTGATGAACAAGGGACAAAAACAAATCTCTGAACGACATCCATTCTCGGTAATCACCACTAAAAATTGCTAAATTGATACGAGGTAATTTGATCGGAAACGACTTTATGAATGGTGCAGCGGGTGGAGTCGACGGTGGAACTCCATACTCACTTTCCGATATGGAATCGGAATCGGCATCGGGATTGACAACTGAGATATCTGGGTCAGGTGCCCTTTGGCTATGGGACGTCTTAGGTACAGTTCCACCTTGAACTGCCGTAGTGAAAGACTTTAAGAACTCTAATAATACACCTCGGTACTCGGAATACATATCTTCTATGAGACTATAACTATCCTGTGTGAAATAGTCTTCTATTGCTTTGTCTTCTTTTGAAGAACAGGTATATAGCAATTGATCATTCGTCGTATACTTCTCCCATAGTCGTTGCAATTCCGATACTTTTCCCCGAACGTAAGACTCCGTCAAACGAGTCTTGGGGCACTTCTTATAATTCGCGAAAGTTTTTTGCAGTTGTTCCGCGATGCTGCCTTGTAGGGAAACTAACTCTACTATAGTTTGCGCAATCCTAATATTGCGACGTGCGAAGGAAAATAGAGACAGGGACCACAAATATACAATCTACAGTAATCCTAATAAACTAACTATCCACAATTCAAAGGGCAGAATAACACCCAATGTAAACAAATTCAAAACGACTTGTGCCAATTAAAATTTACCTTTTGGAATGATATCCGACAGACGCACTATCAAAGTTAAAAGCTCCACGTTATGTTTTCAAACATCAACAAATATCCAAAGTGGTTAAACTCAAATTCCAAAATATCGCAATTGTCCGTTTGCGCACTTCACGGACTAAATCACCGTTCACAAAACTAACTTCTCTCAAATAGAAACTACCGGGTACATAATTTAAGTAAAAATTACGACGGCAGCAACGTCCCACAACCAAAACCACGGTTTTTTTTTTAAATGGGGGATTATCAATACCACTTAATATTTATTTATCACAACAATTTCAAATAATTTCAAATAATTTCAAATAAAAGATCAAATAATTTTATTTATTAAATTAAATAATTTAAAATCTTATATTGGGGCATTTAAATTTATGCAATCTCTTACCTGGTACTCCAGGATCCGGCTCGAAGGACCAAATGTTTGGGGAGCTTCCTTTCTCTAAATGGTTGGGGGGGCTTCTTTCTTCTAATTGGGGAATGTATGGGGACCTTCTTCTTCTGAGGAAATAGGGGAATGTATGGGGAGCTTCTTCTTCTGAGGAAATTGGGGAATGTATGGGGAGCTTCTTTTTCTGAGGATTCGGGAACTGGGAGCCTTTGCTTCTTTTTCCTTCTTGCAGGAACACAAATTGTAAAAATAGTACACTGATTCTATTTAATTATTTATTTAAATGACTATAGGACATTGCCTTTTAATTATAATAATTATGAGCAGCAACAAACACAAAATTGGATGTGAGACATTTTCCGTCTTATCGATTCGACTCTGATTTGAACTCTAAAATTTATTTTATTTTATTTTTTTGTTTTTTATTTTTAGGCCTACTGGATTTCTAAATGTTTCCATTATAACAAAGAAAACTAAGTTTATACATTACAGTGGTTTCAAACTTGAACAAGCTTCGTATACGGGATGCAGTCTTTTACATTACCTTGTTTCTGTATACCGTACCCCAACGAAATGCTATCGCTGAACAACACAAATTCGCCATGCGAATTCAGGATGAAGGAGAGAGCGTGTATCACTCGTGTATCACGTGTAACCACGCATCTGGTTCTTCGCTCACTCTGTAAACCCCAGTCTTGGCTTTTCCAAAGTCATATTAAATGGCAATCCTCTTCAGCGTGTCGATCTCGGAGTAGTTTCGGAGTATGTATCTGAGTCGATGTTTTGGTGAAAATCAGTAGTTACAGTTTTTGACGTCCTGAACGTTCATCGTTTCCCAAGCTGTCACGGCCACGCTTAAATTCAGCTGGCCTAAATTTCACTGTGGTAACTGACGGCGCAGAGTCCAACTCATCATTTCACCATCAATCACTCATACATCATTTTCACAAAAACACTCACATCGACTTACTCAAACGCCTGTCAAATAACAACTGCGCGTCCAAAATGGCTGGAACACTCTTGAGTAACTGTCACAAGATGTACAACTGAATTCACTAGCTTTTATTGACGAGTGCTGCCATCATTACATTGAGGTCGGAAATTTTTCAGACCACCTTACTCCAAGGAGCGGTTGCATTAAGTTAACCCAGAGATGGTTAAAGTCGCAAAACGTACCAATTATATTCCTTTTGGTAAGAAATATTGTTCTTAATAAAATTTTTGATCTGGATTTCCCCAAAATTCAACAGGTGATGCCTAAAATGTATAGATTAATCTTAGTAATAGCACAATTACAAAAATAGTTAATAAAATTGTCAAAATTCGGGTTTATTAAAGACGCCATATGATATCCACTTACAAAGTCAAAAAAAAAAAAAAAAAACAAAAAAAAATCGATTTTTAGTATCAATTATTTTGCCATAATCTAACCACGTTGATCGCATTCCTCGGCCCTAATAAAATGGGTCTATTACAAAATGTCCTACACCCCAGAGGCAGTAAAATATCCTGAAACCAAATACTTGTGAGCCCTCTCGTAGGGAGCAGAGCAGCGCCATGTGACTTTAATGACATAAAATTCATGCTTATGCTGGGCTATGCTCGGTCTCAAAATAGATTTTTTATGCCTTTATGAGGACTCGGTTATGTTCAAGTGTTTCCTTGCCACTCTCGCCACCCACTCCAGAGGCTGCACACCTCACAATTTTAACACAAATACTTTTTAGCAATTTACACACAAATTTCGTCCTTTTTCAGAAGAACTAAAGCTAAAAAAATCGAAGAGCATGTGTTGGTGATGATAGTATTTCCGGTGAATTTTATGTTTTTATTTTTTGATTTACGTTCAAGGACTTTTTTTTAGTGTTGACTTTGCGAATATTATTAAATAAAAACTTTGTTTTTTTTTCTTGTGTAAAATAATGGAAAAGTTTTTAAAGGTCCTTTTTCAATTTTGTTGTTTTGCTTCCCTTTCAGGACGATGTCAGCTGCTTGAGAGCTTCAATTTGGTGAATATAATTTTGCGAGAGTATTATACATAAACACAGTCGGAAATATATTGGAAGGATATTAAGGACACACTGGTGTTAGTTGCCTGACCGTTTGACGAAAAGGAAACAAAATGGAGAAAGTTAGTGACTATCGACCGAAAATTTTGTGATCCCTTTTGGGCCTCGGATATTTTAATTGCAGACTTTAAGGTGTGGTGATTTAAATGGGTTTCATGAAAAGGATTACACAAGTCGAGACAGATGGAAGCAAATTGTCCATAAATTTAACCGTCCTCCTTAATTTAAAGTATTCCAAACTTTAGTTGAGTTTTTCCTCTTGATTTTATAAGTTTTTTTTGCGTTTAATTTTATTCAAGAATTTTTTTAATATTTTTATTAATTTTATTTTTTAAAAGTTATTTAGTAATAATAAAAGCCAACAAAGAGTAAGTGGCGCATCCTTGTTTTTAAACATATGTCACACGAATCGCGCAATATCGTCATGGCGCCGGCGGTAGAGAACGCAACATGGAACTCATCTGACTACTTCAAGCTGTACGAGGACTTCAACGCCTGGAATCATACAGCAAACCGTTCATCACAGTACACCATTGCTGGCCTTAATGCTGGTGCTAATGAGGATGTTGCGCTGATCAACAGCGCTGAAGCTGATGATGGGGTCAACAGCGAATTGGATTACTCGCCGGGATTGGGCCAGGCAACGTTCAGTGAGAACGAGACCAATGGTGGGAGTAATTTTATGCTGCTACTGGAGGATTTTAGTGAATATTTTTATAATTATAATAATTTTAATGGGAGTAGCACGACAATTAGTAGCAACAGCAATAGTACAGATTTTGACTTTAAAACGAACTGTTCCATAACGAATTCAACATGTCCGGAAATTAGTGAGGGTGAGTAAAATTTTGTTTGCAATAATATTATTTAATTATTTAACTATACTTTTAAAAAGGACGCTGTATGCAAGAATGATTGTAGACCTGTATTTTTATATCAAATAAGTTTCCACCACGTAACTTAAATTAATGATTCTTTATCACAAGGCTATTTGTATTTCGGTGATCGAGTTCGAAGTGTATCTTTCGTGTAGCCCCTTCAAACGTTGTTTATTCAAGAGCTGGACTAAGCTTACCGATCCGCCTTAACGTAGGTTTGGCTAAGTTAGGTTAGATATGGCTGTCGTGTTGGTTTAAGTTAGGCCCATTGTGATGCCGTAGTGATCCCACTTTGAACCTGATATTAAAGAGTCCTTTCTTCGCTAAACTATCCCGCAGAAATAATGAATCTTCTAAGTTGCGGGGTCCCAGTCTTCGAGATTTCCGCAAGCGTTCACAAGGCAAGGGCTCACCAAATGTCGTTAGCCTGCTTCTGCTTAGGGCTGGGCAGTGACAGAGCAGATGTAGCACACTTTCCTTCTTACAGCTTCTGCAAAAATCGTCCGTATCAAGTCCTAGGTGTCTGGTCAGAACTCCCACTATAGCTAAGAGGTCTTGTCTCCCGAGGCTCAGTAGAGAAGTGGTACGCCTGAGATCGTAAGAGGGCCAGGGTACATTTATTAAGATCCGTCCAATGCTTTTTAGCTTGTTGCATTGTGTTTGTTTGCATTGGAGTTTAAAAGTGACCAGGGCTTCCAGAGCCGCCTGACTATCTGAGAAGATGTAGACAGGTCGATTCCTATCGCCTTCCTGATTGATTAGTAGAACAGCTTCATGTTTGGATAGAACCTCCGCTTGGTATACACTGCAGTGATCGGGTAGTCAGAAGGAGACTTAAATCCCTAGCTCTGGAGAAAAGCTTCCTTCTCCCACCAGACACCGGAACTTGAGCCGTCAGTAAAGAAGTTTTTGGCCCGGGTCCTTTCCAATCTGGAGTATCCCCTGACTATTGCCGTTTTGGCAATGTATCAGTTGGGTTCGGCATACGGCAATCCTATTAGAAGATGTAGGAGTTGGTGCTATCAATTTTCTGGAGGATTGAGAAAGGATTCCGCTCTCCCCGGTGCTCTTTCTTTGATTTGTTGGGAAGAAAGTTACAAATGTAGGACTCGGGTGCGCTCCGTAAAGCCTCTCAATTCCGCAGTGGCCTTCCTCGCCTTGGCCTTCCTACTCTTGGTAGCACCCGATTTTTTCTTGCTTAACACACGCGGTCATACCGACACAGCGCCGGCCCTGGGGTAGAGCGGGTGGAGCGATCGCTCTAAGCGCTAGGTGGCAAGAGGCGCCAAAATGAATGCGAAAAGCAATTTTGAACGATAAATAAAATTTTGATGGCACCTTTGCAGCCAGCCGAGTTTATGTGCTCATCAATGTGATTCGGACACGACACAAGTAGGGAGCGTTGACTCCAAGACTACATCCTACCCGAGGTCCCCTGTCTGTTAATAAAACAGACTCAATACAGCGGGGAGAACTGGAGAGAACAAACTTGATCAAACTCGCAGTCCCAAGGTTTAAACAATTACGTTGAAGGATCAATATTAACCTTTAAAAAACTTTTGAGGAAGGATCACCAGAAGGATCAGGAACAGGTCAGTTGGATATTTTTGATCCCATGCTCCAGAGTGCCGCAATGTTGCCACAGTGAAGAGGAATTTTCGGGATCCCTCTTCAATGAGGGGAGTCTGAGCCCGCAAACCGCAGTGGAGTACACTGAGATCACTCATTCATTAGAAAAAGATCTCCTTACAGGACTACCTGTGGAAGTGCGGGAAACTTCTGCTCCATCGGAGAGGTGACTCGAAAAAACGTCCTCTTTGAGAAGACGAGTGGCGCAGCCCGAAAACGTTTTAGACGATTTTTGGAAGCTTTCTACTCCGGTCTCTGCGTGGCCCCTAAACGAAAGAGAGATACCAATTGTAAGATCTGAATCCTCTCCAGGCCACAATAACTGGCTAAAATCCATACCCTTTTAAAAAGCCTACTGAAAAGCCTTCCGAAGTCTGACGCAGCCATAATGAAGCCTAGAACGGCTCCGAAACCGACCTTCTACCAAATGGCAGAAAGTGTCAGAAAGAACTTGCTTGAAACTATCCGGAGACTATCTTGACCACGGACCAACTAGTTCGGGAACGCTCGAAAAAAGGATTCTCTTGGACAACCGTAAATACAATTTATGTGATGTGAAAGAGTCAACCAAAGGGCGTCTGTACCGACAACCTTGACAGTTAGTTCTACAAAAACATTGCCTAGGTCACTGTTGTTGATTGGGAAGCCGAGGCATGTATGCTGGACGAGGTACCTCCAAGGAGATCTTTAGGCTTAATTATGCTAAATATCTAGCTTTTCGAGGTTGTAATTTGGTGTATGTGTGAAGGGAACCAGTATAGACCACAAAATTGCGTCCTTCAAAGAAATAGTGGATTATTTAATTGCTGCTTAGTCTGCAAGTAGTTTGCGATTAAGTGCAATTTACTTTTGCTTTTTGGAATAAAAAGTTGCAAGTATAAACGGTTCCAGGACTTATACGATCGCTTATTCGAAAGCATTAGTCTAGCAGAAATGTATCTGGTATCAATGCTTTAACCTGGAGGTATACCTCATGACAATCGGCGGACCAAGAAAAGTTTTCCTTTTCAGAGGCACGCAAACTGTTGATCAGGTATCCCAGGTGAGAATTAAGCGGTGCCTACATTTCGGCCAGATTAACGATTAAGCGGAAATAAAAGGTAACCATCCTTTTTGTTCATGTAAAAAAAAATCAAGCTTGGGAATCACCCTTTGTGACCGTCCAGACCAGACCGGACCGTCCGTCAGTCCCATAGAAGAATTAGAAGAGGTTAGGGGTCTGGCAGGAGCTTGAAAAGACAGTGATGAACTTAGCTTATGAATTTTGTAATATTATACGAGTTTGGATATGCCGACTGCGGAAGATTAGTCCATAGCCGATGTGCTCTGTTTAAAAAAAGAACTGCTTCATCGTAATGCTCGCGAAAAGAAGTACTGCAAGGTATCGAAGTGAGCCGGGTGGGGGAGTCCTGTGTTACAGGAAAAACATTGCCGTGGAGGTAAAGGGCATTAATTTATGTGAAACAGTGCTATAGTAATTAGGAAATAATTGGAAAAGCAGTCTACCTTGGGCCTTCAATTACAAAAGGAAACGAAGAAAAGCAAGAGATAACTAGATGAATACTTGGCTAATAAAGCCTTAGCTAGTCTACTGTACTCAAGATTTTTGTGTTTTATTCCGCCTTATTGGGGAAGATCCGTATACGTCATGTGGATGACATTTTGGGTCCATCTAGAGGAAAGGTAGCATGTGGTTGTATCAACCATACCCTCGTGTAGTAGATTCAAGATATTGCTATGTCTGTAGGGTTCAGAGGTCTAGGCTCCGGATTCCCTCAGTTTGAGGGCACTACACGAGGATAGATTTTTGATGTAGTTGTAGGTCGGTAGAAGAGAACATCAAGGGCTTTCATGGGGCATATCCTCTGCATCCTTCCCAACTTTATGACGTTATAGGTCCTGCTCAGTGAGGCTCAGGCCACCATACAAGCGAACCATACGTGAGAATTGATCATACCACAGCTGTGTACATCCACAGGAGTTGCCTTGAGTCCCCATCTCTGAGAGTTTGCCCCTCCAAGCTGGAGGGGCTGAAGGGAGCAATTTTCGTTTTCCCTGTGAACAGCATCAACCAGATTGACTGTAAGATCGCAACCTGCTGCCCTGCTACAATTTTTTTTCGGCATCCTTGCATTATTTCACTAATCACTGTTGGAAGCATTCCGGACATCATTAACACTAGGTTATCTGCGTATGATACTATTTTAGCTCCACTTTTCTTAGTTTTTGTAGCATGCTGTTCATCGTTACTTCCTGTACTCCTGTTGACCTATTTGATTACCGTTTCAGTTCCAAAATTCGCTTGGATTATTCTTGAGCTCAGCATAGCTGCTAGCCTGGGCTTCTACATTTAGGTCTATGAGAGATTCTCGTATCGATTCAGTACGGACGTTGTTAACGGCACCTTCTATATTTAAGAAGGCTGCCAAAGTATATTGTTTGTAATACAGCGTCTTTTCGATTGTACCCACCACTTCGTGGTGGCTGTCTCAGAGCTGAGATAGGCTTGTTGAGCTGGTGACAGTAAAATGACATCTACCGATTGGCGGATGCGGGAGTCTATGACCCCTTCTAGCCTCTTGAACACGAAATATGTCAGGCTAATCGGCCTATAATCCTCCGCGGATTCGTGACCTCTTCTCTCTATCTTTGTGATAAAGACGACCTGCGCCGGTCTCCAAATCCTGGGGACGTACCTGAGCACCGCGGAGCTCTTTTTTTCCCAGGTGTGTATCTGCCCGTTCCCTGATGGTTAGGAGTTGACCAAACTACTCAATCCTTCTTGAGTTTCTATGTAATTAATGAGCTTCAACCTTACAGGTTTTTTTTTAATAATTCTCGGTATTTTTTGACAGTAGAGAATAAAGTAAAGTTATTTCTATAAACTAAATTAAAACGCGTATTCATCTAAATAGGTAATGCGGCAGATGGGTGTGGGAGAATAAATCAACCTGGGGGGATTGACGTTAAGGTCTTCTGTGGGTTAATTGCCAGCTTAATGGCTTTTATTACATGGTAATTGCCAATTTAATGATCGCAATGACATTGGTCTCAAGCACCGCAGACCGTGATATTTTCCCATACCCAAGTGCCGCATTACCTCCTCATCTCAAATAGACTTCAGTAGAAAATCAATCAATGAACTTTTTGAGCCATTCTAATACTTGTAGAAGCTTAAATTTTGTGAATCTTTCCCCAACCAATCATATTGCTACAATAAGAAATCTCAATCAACTCAATCAATGATTTTATTTAACTTATATTATTCTGTGTTATTTCCATTTCATCCCTAATAAAACAAAATAATAACCCAAGATAAATGTACAAATAAGCGGATCTGTTGAAATTGTCAAAAATGAATGTCTGTGATTTCAAGATTACTTCCTTCCATATGATGAACCAGCGAATCTCATACATTTGGAAATCATGAATGTTTAAATAAGCAAAGATGAGAAATGAAAATAAAAATTAAATTTTACAAATCCCTAACCGAATCCTTATTTTCATCTTCAATAAAGTAGAAAAACGTATGAGCTTCAGCGCAGCAACAATTTATATAAAGGAAATAAAAAAAGCCACGAGAAAGAGAGAGCGAGAAAGAGATTTGCGAAAATATCCTAGCATCCTTGAGCATATACTTGTGTGTGCAGATTTATTGGAAAATCCTTATTTAATTCCTTTCCTTAAAAAAAAATAATTTTTTTTTGGGTGTATGTGGCACAATATGATGTTCTAGAGAAGCATCCACCCATCCCGCTGGTTCAGCTAGCTCCTGCCAGTCTGTTCATCCACTCCATCAGCAGCTTATGTTAAAAATGAAATTTCTGCAACGTGTATCTTATGGAATGTTCTCAATTTAAATTTTAAAATTTATCATGCTTTTCGGCTCCTTACAAGGAATTTTGCTACAGATCTCATCTTTTCTATGACATACGGCAACAGCACCAGCAACAACAAATATATCATATTCAGATGCAGCATCATCCCCGTGGAATGGGGGTAGTTACTTCTGCAGGGGACATGACGACTAGAGTAGAAATCCGATACAGCGGCAACTGCAGCATAAACGCCACCCTCTGCAACGTAATCAGCTGATAAAATATGCATAATTATTGTTATGTGTGTGCATAACTTTTTTAATTATTCCAGTGATAATTGCGACCCGATTTACTTGTGATCCACAGCCGGAGAGCATCGATGTAAATTATTAACATTAACCAAGCCGTGCACAACTATTCCTAGCTAAATTAATTACAAAACGTTAATTAATCCTCGTCCACAACGACCAACATATTTGCACCCTTCTGGGAACATACAGCAAACATAATTATTTGCCTGCTGCCAGCCTACCACGAAATAATTTGTCGTCCCCTGAATATTATTTATCATAAACTGAACGAAATGAAGAAAAAAAATAAACAATTTTTATGCGGAGGATATAAATTTTAAGGATGAACTTATGATACAGTCGCCGTAATGTACGAGTTAGTACACAATTTTACGGACAGGCACGTACAAAATCCTTCGTAATGCCAACGTCTAAGTGCGATATTTTCGGGGCATGATTAAACGCCTCCTGCCGCAAATTATCGCCTGGCTCCGTGCAATATCCGCATAAAAAACAGAGAGAGTTGCTTTTGGGGCAGTAAATTTAAGCCATCATAAAAGGGCAATATTCATCCGATAATATCGTTATAGATGGCAGAGCGCCCTTTTAAGCACATGCATATATGCTCGGTGGTGGCTTATCGATGGTGGAGTTCCTACAGCAATTTCCCTTTGCATAATTTTAAGTGAGTCTTAGTATGATGCATGATCGAGTTATTGGCGTCAGCTTTTAAAAAAATTAAGAAACTGGCTTAAGGTTTGTAAATCATAGGCCCATCAGTAATCACTTATTTCAAATTAATCGTTTTCTATATTTTAAAAATATCGGACTACTATACATATGCGGTTCCCGAAATTAAAATGGTGCTCGAAGATATGAGCGCCAAAATAGAAAAGGAAGAGGAGGTTCTAGAAGTACCAGGAAAGCATAGATTCATAACACTACACAATGCTAGTACGTTCAAGAATGTTCCTGAATATAAATATTCATAAGATGACGTGGCAGTCTCTAAACGCGATAAGAAATAACCAAACTGATCGCGTCCTAATTGAGAGAAGAGGGGCACACTGCATGCAGGCCCGACGTTTGCCTTTTTTGCACCCGGTGCAGTGTGCCATATTGCGTCCCCATCAGCTGTTCATTTTTCGTTCGTTTTTCGGACAGTGGAAAAAAATAGAAATACTCTGTGGAGTTATATGAAAATGAAGGCATGGCAACACTTTTCACTTTTTTCTGAAATTGCGCCCCGTGCAAATGCACCAATTGCACCTTTGAAAATGCCGCTCCTGCCTTTATCCA
The DNA here is from genome assembly GCA_949987705.1 of Thereva unica. Classification (NCBI taxonomy): domain Eukaryota; kingdom Metazoa; phylum Arthropoda; class Insecta; order Diptera; family Therevidae; genus Thereva; species Thereva unica. The sequence goes on along the minus strand of CATLJY010000436.1, from coordinate 68,103 downwards.
ATCAGGATTTGCTTCGTGATCTTGCTTTTGTGCTGAGTTTGCTAACGCTTTAACTTCATAAAACCTCCCACCAATGCTGTTTAATGCTCCAGGATATTTTACGGTGTTAGTAGCACTTCTCTAACTATTTCCAGCACAATCCTGTACTCAGAAAATTTAAAGGACTATATACTGCATGAAATGGGGGACGTACTAATTTTTGCGTCTTCCCTCATCTTATTGCAATATATAAGTGATATATGTATATATATTGCCAATAAAAACTTTTACTTCACATATTTTATATTAATATTATTCTTTTATTTAATACGTTTATTTAACATTTATCTATTATTATATTTAGGGGGGGGGCAAACGGCTAACAAAGACCTCGGAAAGTGGTCCGATTTGCCACCTCTGCCAAAACCCGAGAAAAGTCACTGCAGACAAACACCTAGCAGACCTGTTAGCAAGTCCTAATCCCACCTCCACGCGGTGCCCCCTGGGGTACTTCTTCGGAAGGAGCTAACGGGAGACGGGCGAATGGCGAACTCTCTGCGCCACTGTAGCCACCCTTTATTATCTTTCAAAATTTTATCATTATCTATCTAAATATTAAGTAGCAATCAACCATTAGCTATAATATGCAAAACTCAATCTCGCACGAAACTGTTATCAAAATTAACGGTAGTCTTTAAGAGAGCTACAGCCGAACGCAAAGACATATTATTCATTGCTAAATAATCCGTGCTGCGACACGGTCAAGAGTTTTGCTTTCGGCTGCGAGCCAAAAAATTAAACCATTAGTTAGTGACCTCAATAATTATATGAAACCACGCGGAATATATAAATATAATGTGTAACAAAACTTATGTGGTGTTTTAAACTTAATGGTTGCATAGTAATAGTACCCACATTAGTCTATCAATTGTTATTACGCGTTCTTGATCTTGGAGTAAAATTTTAAAAAACTTTTCGTGTCTTGTTATTACTTTGTGTGGTCCACTATAAGGTGGATGTAAGCTGCCTTTATAAATTTCTTCGCGCACAAAAACGTATGGAGTAGTGAATAAATCTTGAGGTATGAAAATTTTTGTTTGTGTTCGTTTACGCGAAAGTTGCGGTCGAATATTTGCTATTGTTTCGCACATTTCTTTTGCAATGCTTGTGTTTAGAGTTAGGTTTTTTGTATTGTCATCGGCTATTAATTCACCAGGTAATCGTATTGTTTGACCGTAAAGAAGCTGTGCCGGTGCTACGCCTAAATCTTCCATAATACTGGATCTGATGCCTAGGAGTATCCAGGGTAAACTATTGTACCATTTCTTGGGCTCAGGGCTGGCTCGAATTGCTACCTTAATCTGGCGGTGCAATCTTTCTATTGACCCATTTGACTGAGGGTGATAAGCTGTGGTTCGAATACGGTGAGTGCCAAAGAGAGTGGAGAGATCATTGAAAAGTGCGGATTCGAACTGTCGACCTTGGTCCGTTGTTATGGTTCTTGGTACTCCATATCTAGCAACCCATTGGTGTACAAAAACGTTAGCTACAGCCGGGGCGGTAATGTTTTTTAGCGGAAAAACCTCTGGCCAATGTGAAAAACGGTCTTTTATGGTAAGGAGGTATGTATATCCGTTTGACGGTGGTAATGGACCTACTAGATCCATGTGCACGTGTTCAAAACGGCCAGTGGGTACCTTGAAATTTCCGTGGGGAGAGACGGTGTGTTTTGTGACTTTTGCCTTCTGGCAAGATATGCATGTCTTAGCCCATCGATTGACGTCAGAATTCATGTGCGGCCAAAAATATTTAGCCGTTATCAGCTTCCTTGACGCTCTTATGCCGGGATGGGAAAGGCCATGCATTGTGTCAAAAACTACGCGACGCAGTGACCTTGGGACGTAAGGTCGGTTAGTTCCCGTGGAAGCTTCGCACCAAATCTCCTGCTCTTCCAATGGAATAGTAACTTTTATTAAAGACCACCGAACCTCTTTGTCGTCTCTTGGGTTTAAAATCTCTTCGAGCTCTTGATCTTTTAATTGTTCAGACGAAAGAAGGGTTAGATCTAATTTCTCATGGTGGATAGCGTCTATGTGTGCTCGCGAGAGTGTATCAGCGACGACGTTTAGTTGCCCTTTCACGTGCCTTATATCGTTTGTGAATTGAGAGATATAATCTAACTGTGTAGTTTGCCTTGGTGATTTTTCCGATTTCGAGCCTATGGCTCTGGTCAAGGGCTTGTGGTCTGTGAAAATGGTAAGGTTTCTGCCTTCTATAAAATGTTTAAATCTTTTGATAGCTAGATATATTGCCAAAAGTTCCCGATCGAAAGTGGAATATTTTGTTTCGAAAGGTTTTAATCTTTTTGAAAAGAAACTCAATGGTTCCCATTTATTACCGTTAAGTTGTTGTAACACCGCTCCTGTCGCATCACTAGATGCGTCTACCCATAGACTGACTTTGGCATTAGGATCTGGGTGAACGAGTAAGGTGTAGTTTTCTAGGTCTTGTTTAATAGTATTGAAAGCAATATCATGTTCTTCTGACCAAGAAAATTCTGCATTATTGGACTTCCGTTTAGGACCTTTTTGGAGTAACTTGTGTAAAGGCATGGCTATTTGTGCTATATTGGACAGGAAACGGTGATAAAAATTTGCCATTCCTAGGAAGCGTTGTAGTTTCTTAACACTAGTAGGTGTGGGGAAATCTTTTATTGCACGTATTCGGCTTTCAGAAGGAGCGATTCCGAGTTCAGAGATAGTATGTCCGAGAAATTCTAGTTTGTTGACACCCAATACACACTTTTGTGGGTTTACATTTATGCTGTACTTTTGCAGTCTGTCGAACAATATATGTAGATGTTTTTTATGCTCCTCTGGGGTTCGGCTGCCCACGAGAATGTCATCTACGTATACGAAAACAAAGTCAAGTCCTTGTAGTACTTCATTGATGAATCTTTGGAACGTCTGCGCTCCATTTTTTACGCCAAAAGGCATACGTAAAAATTCAAAAAGGCCGAAAGGTGTTGTTACTGCCGTCTTGAAAATGTCTTCTGCCGCCACTGGGATTTGGTGGTAAGCCCGAACTAGGTCAATTTTTGAAAAATATTTGCAGCCATGTAGATTGATTGTGCAATCATGTATGTTCGGCAATGGATATTTATCAAAAATGGTAGCGGCATTTAATTGCCTATAATCTCCACATGGTCGCCAATCGGTGGAGTCCTTCTTGGGTACCATGTGGAGAGGTGAAGCGACGGATGAGGATGATGGTCTGCATATACCTAGTTGTACCATAGTCTCGAATTCCGCTTTAGCTATCTTGAATCTCTCTGGATTCAATCTTCTAGGCCGGGCGGCTGGGAGTGGGCCTGTTGTGAAAATATGATGCACTGTGTTATGCTCAACGGGTTGGTTGAAATTTGGCGGAGCTTTGAGAGATGGGTATTCGTTCAGAATGGAACCGAACTCTCCAGTTAGGGCATATAATTTAGGCGTGCAACAACTAACAACTTTCGAGACGCAGTTTACCGCGATGGTAGTTTGTTTGTCCTTCAGTTTTCTGTCGCGAATATCTACGAGAAGATCGAATTTGTATAGGAAATCGGCTCCAATTATTGCGTAATCTACTGAGGCGATTATAAAAGTGTACTGGAATTGGCGACGAAGTCCTAAGTCTAATGTTAAGGTTTTGAAACCGTATGTGCTAATTGGTGAACCATTTGCTGCTATTAATAGGAAGTCTGATTTGGTTCCTTGCTTTTTAAATAATAATTTTCTAGGGACGATAGAGATTTCGGCACCTGTGTCGATTAAGAACTGAATGTTTGTGGATCTATCCCATGCGAATAAACGACATGATGGTTTGCCCAACATCGCTGTCGCGGACGATGTGGCTATATCTCGTTTTTTGTGTTTGCTGCTTCGTGTAGGCAGGGTGATATACATTTTTTCGCCTTGCCTCCAAATTTTTTGTGATACCAACAAATTTCTTTGAATGCATTGCGTTGGTGATATTGATCGCGCCTATTATAGGATCGGTTTCGTGAGTTACTTCTTGACCGATGCCCTTGTCTTTTTTCGAGTCTGCTGATGCGGCTCGTTAGAGTGTTAAACAGGTGAGTTAGTTGTCTGATATCTGTGTTATTACTGTTTGCTGGTCTAGTTTTTATCTCAGCTAGTTTGGCGGAGGACGTGGAGTCCAGGATGCGATCAGCTATGGAGAAAACTTCCTCTTGCGAGTGTGAGTTTTCTATAGCTATGATGCAGGATTGTACGTTTGTTGGGAGTTTATTGATCCATAATTTTCGTAGTAGGGATTTGTTTACGAGACTGTTTCCCCCTGCCAAGGCCTCCATCTGTCTGTAGAGCTCAGAGGGTTTGGAATCTCCTAACTCCATTTTGTGAAGTAAGGCGTCCAATCTACGCTCCTCTGAATCGGTGCATCGCGCCAGGAGATGTGTCTTTAGCGTTTCATATTTATTAATAGTTGGAGGGTTTAATAAAATATCGGCCACCACTTCCATCGTTTCTGATGGCAGTGATGCTACCAAGTGATCATATTTGGTATGTGAGGAGGTTATGCGTTTGACGCGAAATTGTGTTTCGATTTGCACAAACCAGAGATCTGGCCTGTTGTTCCAAAATGGTGGAAACTTCAAAGTTGTTATGAAATGGCTAGGTTCCTCCTGCGCTTCTTCTGTGTTACCACTGGCGCTGGTTCCTTCTATGGGGTTATTTTCGTTTTGGTCTGCTTGAAAAGGCAGATTGTTAAACTCTTTATTGGTGGCCATTGCTAAGAAATTGAGTTTGCTGTGATTTCTTTCAATTCGAAAATTTAGAATACTTTTATTTGTTAATTTCGGCTACTTGCGCGATGTTAATTTTTCGTTATATTTTCTCACTTGGACTTGTTAAATACTGTCCTACGAAAATAATTTGTTTCGCCTTTTAAAAAAAATAATTTACTGTTGGCGGATTGTGCTTCGGCACAGGAAAAGAAAAGTTCGCTTTAATTTACCTTGCAAAGTTACTTTGATTCGCAATTTACTTCTGGGGTAATTATTATTAATAGTAATAAGGTAATGATAAATTAATTATCCCGGAGTTAGAATGTATAGAATAATATCCTTGGATCAAGGTTAAATATGAATAGAGGTTAAATATGAATTCAGTTCATTTGTTTTATGTTTAATTGTAACTTTAAAATTTTCTTATTGTTTGCAAAGAAAATTAAGTTAAAGGTAAATTCAGTTATCATTTATTTTATTATAATTACTTAAAACGTTCTCATTCTTCTGGAGAGAAACGCAATAAAAAGGTATGCATTGCAATGCGGTTAGATTTAGCGTTAAATTTTCTTTGCTGTTCTCAAAGAAAATGAAGTTTTCATTACTCGATTTATTTACATGACATTGAATTTCCTTTGGACTCTTCAAAGAAAATGAAGTCGTAATTAATAACATATTTCCTGGCGACGTTAAATTTTCTTTTACTTTCAAAGAAAATAAAGTCAAGAACAAATTTTTTATTCAATTATCAGTTTTTATCTTAATTCCTATCTTAATTCCATTCCTTAATTCCAGTTTTTTATCTTAATTATCTAATTCCTATTTTTTTTTTTTTTTTTTTTTTTTTTTTGTTAAAGTAGAAGAAGAGAAAAAAATTACCAAAATACCGCTGAGATTAATTTCAATAACCCATTTGTCGGCTAAAATTGCATCCAAAAGCAAAACAAAAGAGGATGGGAACCAAAGAAAGAAATATTCACTAACTGCACATTTTATATAATTGCATGTATCGATAAATTGCAACAGATGACCGTTAATTTTAATATTGTTAATGTGAGAAATTTTTAAAGGGAGCTTACAGTTGTATGCCGCGTGTTTAATACTTTTAATTAACACGTGGTTTTGAAAAATTTAATATTAATATGATTAAAAAAAATTTTTTTTATTTTTTATTTTAGTTTCCACTAACGGAACAATTGATAGATTTTTCTTTTTAAATAATTCAGAATCACTCACCTGATTTCCGTCTTATTGTTTTTTTCCTTTTTTGATAACAATTTGTCTTATTTTATTTGCTGTGTCCTATACTCTCGCAAGAAACTGTATGCTACAGAGATTTGCCTAAAATTACATATGAATTTTTACAGTATTTTTTTTTTTTTTTAAATATAATTTTGCGAAATGCTTCCCTTTAGATGATAATGGTTCTGTTGTTGTTTAAGTTGACTAATTTGTTCCTGGTCGTTTGTTTTCCTCGTGCGGCGTTTTTTCTGTTGTGTCGGCTACAAGTTTCTTCCCGTTGCTCTTCTTCCTGTTGTTAATTATTATATGTATCTGCGAAACCTCTTCCTTTTATGTGTATCGGCTGCGGCACTTTTATTTACTCACTTTTATATTATTTTTATGATGTATCGTGTGGCTTTTTTTAAAAAAATCCTTATTCGGGGTCACCATTTTATGTGGGTACTATTACTATGCAACCATTAAGTTTAAAACACCACATAAGTTTTGTTACACATTATATTTATATATTCCGCGTGGTTTCATATAATTATTGAGGTCACTAACTAATGGTTTAATTTTTTGGCTCGCAGCCGAAAGCAAAACTCTTGACCGTGTCGCAGCACGGATTATTTAGCAATGAATAATATGTCTTTGCGTTCGGCTGTAGCTCTCTTAAAGACTACCGTTATTTTTGATAACAGTTTCGTGCGAGATTGAGTTTTGCATATTATAGCTAATGGTTGATTGCTACTTAATATTTAGATAGATAATGATAAAATTTTGAAAGATAATAAAGGGTGGCTACAGCCACAAAACAGAGTTTTAAGTCGGTTGGGCTGAGGGTTAGCAACCCGCTCCCATAAAAAACACCATTGCTACGAATCGGCAAACAATGCCTCGGAACCGGATGGACAACACGACGACGACCTTTGCTTTTCGAACAAGGACACGAATCGGATCATGGAATGTGAGAACACTGCTGGCTGAGGGACGGCTGGATGGAGTCCTCAACGAGATGAATCGATATAAAATCAAGATCATGGGACTTAGCGAGACCAGATGGCCCGATGCGGGGGAACATATCTGCCCAAATGGTGAGTCCTTTTTATATTCTGGGAGAAACGAAACCGCCGTAGGAGTGGCGTTGGTGTAATACTCACCAAAGAAGCCAGGTCCAGCCTCATTAGCTGGTCACCAGTTTCTGAAAGGATTATTACCGTGCGCCTGCGTACCAGACTAAGAAGTACTACGGTAGTCCAATGCTATGCTCCAACTGAGGACGCTGAAGATGACATCAAAGACGAGTTCTATTTGCGGCTGAATGAGGTTTTTCGCTCTATTCCAAGGGGAGACTTCATTGTATTAATGGGTGACTTAAACGCACAGATCGGCCGTGACAATACCGGCCTTGAACAAACAATTGGAAATCAAGGTCTAAGCCAAGTTACCAATAACAATGGTGAGCTTTTCGTTGACTTCTGTAGCTCCCACCAACTTATGGTAGGTGGAACTTACTTTTGTCACAAGAAGATACACAAAGAGACCTGGGTATCGCCCGATGGTAGGACGAGAAATCAGATAGATCATGTGGCCGTCAGCCGCAGATGGAGAACTATCCTTGAAGATGTCAGGAGTTTCAGGGGAGCAGACACTGGAAGCGACCACCATTTGGTTGTAGCAACTATTCGCCTTAAAATCGCCGCAATCAGAAACGTACAACGCGATGCTATAAACCGTAGACGATTCAACGTAGATCTTCTGCGGGAGAGCGTTAAAAAGCGGGAATTTGCTGGAAATCTACAACTAATACTAAACCAGCACAACGTTTCTGACGACACAAATATTGAAGAGCTGTGGAGTAGAACAAAGGGCGCAATATTGACGGCTGCGGAAACAAGCATCGGTTGTGTCCAAAGAAACCAGCAACACTGGATCTCGGACACAACCTGGCAAAAAATAGAACGCAGGAGAGCCCTCAAAAATAAAGTAAACTCTACAAGCGACCCTGAAATACGTTATCAACTGGAACGGGAATACTCCCAATTACACCGGGAGGTAAAGAGAAGTGTCCGGCGTGATAAAAGGCAGCAGATAAATGAGCTCGCAGAAAAAGCGGAAAACGCGGCAAACACAGGCAACAGTAAGGTGCTGTACCAAATTACTAAACAGCTCTCGGGAAAGCACTCTACTAAAAAGCATGCCGTTAAGAGTGCGGATGGAAGGCTGCTGTGCAGCGACGAGGAGCAGCTCCAAAGATGGAGAGATTACTTCTTCGCCGCCCTGAATGGTTCATTTACACAGGAACCTCAGGAAACCAGCAACAATGCACAGCCAATTCGAATCACCACCCGGGCCCCATCCAAGACGGAAATAGTAACCGCAATTCATGCGATGGCCAATGGTAAAGCAGCTGGGAAAGATGGCATCCCGCCAGAATTGTTGAAAGCCGACTCAAGCCTCATAGCAGATGCGCTTCAGCCAATCCTACAAATAGCATGGAACACCTGTACCTTTCCGGAGGATTGGACGGAAGGTATCATAGTCAAAATACCAAAAAAGGGGGACCTAACAATATGCGACAACTGGAGAGGCATCTGTTTACTATCTACTGTGGGCAAAATTTTGTCCCATATATTACTATCTAGGATAAGTGAGGCAGTAGACCGAACGCTTAGGAGGCAGCAGGCCGGATTCAGGAAGGGCCGCTCATGTATTGATCATATCAACACCTTACGAATAATAGTGGAGCAGTCTACTGAATTCCGATCCCCCCTTTACCTTGCTTTCGTAGATTATGAGAAAGCGTTCGACTCGGTCAATAGGAGCTTTATATGGCAGGCACTACGGCGACGTGGACTGCCTGATAAAATAATAGAATTGATAAAAGCCCTATATAACAATTCCAAATGCAGAGTTCTCCATAATGGAAAATTATCCGACAGCTTCGAGGTGAGCTCAGGAGTACGACAAGGATGCCTACTCTCGCCTTTACTATTTCTTATAGTAATAAATGACATCCTTGTCGGCGCTCTAGATAGTAGAACAGGCGGCATACAATGGGGTTTGTTAGACCGCCTTAAGGATCTCGACTACGCCGATGATATCTGTTTGCTGGCCCACAGACACCAGGACCTCAAAAACATGTTAAACAATTTAGCAACAGAAAGTAGTCCAGCAGGCTTAAGGCTAAATCCGACTAAAACTAAAGAAATGCGGATAAATGCAAACACCAACGAACGAACAGCGCTGAATAACCGTGACGTGGAACTGGTAAATCAATTCTGCTACCTCGGTAGCATTATTACCGAAAATGGCGGGGCAGAAGAAGACGTCAGTTCCAGAATAAATAAAGCACGAGGCGCTTATGCATGCCTGTCCCACATATGGAGATCAACGGTGATTTCCACTAACACCAAATTGCGGCTGTTCAACTCCAACGTTAAGGCAGTTCTTTTGTATGGTTGCGAAACATGGAAAGTCACCCAATTCATCACAGGGCGCCTACAAGTCTTCATCAACAGATGCCTTCGTCGTATCCTAAAAATCCGCTGGCAAGATAGAATTTCAAACGAAGAACTATGGCGCCGTGCCGGCCAAGAAAGGATAGACGACCAAATCAGGCGAAGGAAATGGAATTGGGTTGGCCACACCTTGCGACGCGAAAACGAAAATCTAGCCAAACAGGCCCTTGACTGGAATCCGCAAGGTTCCCGTCGAGTAGGAAGACCTAGAACAACGTGGAGGAGAACCCTACTAGAAGAAGCCGCAACAACTGGGAGATCCTGGTCGGAGCTAAGAGCTGTCGCGCAAAACAGAGTCCGCTGGAGGGCAACTGTTTCCGCCCTATGTCCCATGAGGGATTAAAGGAGTATAAAGAAGAAGATATTTAATAGTTTTAGATTTTAATAGTTTAAGATTTTTCTATTTTTATTATGTCACACCGAAAATTACATAACGGTTTTTAATTATACAACTTATTATAGGAGACTTCCTTATCAAATAAGCTCCTAACTAATACTCTTACAAAAATTCAAAATAATTTTTAATATCACAATATTTGTGTGGCTATGTTTTTAAAATTGTTTCTGTGTACAGTGTATACATACGTGATATGACAATCCAAATTCCCCAAGTGTATTTCATAGTAGTAGTGAGAATCCAAATTGTGACGTAACCAAAAACACTGTGCTTAAAATTATTAGAATAGAAACTGAGTGGATACTTGAATAAAACTTATTACAACGAAAAACGTATATACAAGTAGCGACTGCTACACTGCAATCTCCTTAATAGTGATTCCTTCCAAGCCTTAATATTTCAAGGGATAATAGGTGATCACTGCACTGCGTGCATTAGTTTCTACTATAGCTGTGGCACTAAGGAAGAACCAGTTAACTCCACTTTTTGTCAAAATTGAGATAGTTATGCCAAGTTGCTCCTTTTCGAACAAAATTTCATTTCCCACAATGATTAAACTTTTTTATGATGTGTGCTTGCCGCAATTTCAATATTTCATAACCAGTTATCTCCTCTTTTTGTGGAAAAACCAATTTAAAAAAACTTTAAACGTCAATATCTCGAAATCATTGAAAATGGAGTTAACTGGTTCTTCCTTAGTGCCACAGGTAGAGTCTTGCATAGAAAAAAAAAAACAGTTCACCTTAACAGCCTTCCTGAACATAGAAGCCGCTTCCAATAATTTCGAAACAGAGGCGATCCAGGTGTTTTTCGCAGAATTAGGGATCCATAATAGTACGACCAGTACGAATTACAAATCAAGAACTATGGCACCGTGTCGGCCAAGAAAGGATATACAATGAAATCAGACGGACGAAACGGAATTGGATTGCTCACATCTTGCGAAAGTCATTAGAAAAAGGCACAGCCAGTCTGTACAGTTCCTTTAATATATAACAATGAAGACACGGAAACACCTTTTCAATTTTTTTTTCAAAGTTTTATTTTTTTTTAAATATTAATTTTTGAAATTGCGCCCGGTGCAAGTGTACCATTTGCACCTTTGAAAGCGCCGCCCCTGACTGCGTGAATGACACGAGGATACTGCTCAGACCGGTATCTAAATTTAGAATTCGGATAACGATTAAAACACAAAGAGGGTAAAACACAAATAAAATACGACATAGTTAAATTGGAAGGACGAAAAGTTGCATACCAGAATGCTGAGGTGCAGCAATTGAGAGAAGGAGTCGGAGAACAGCCCAACATCAACGCCAAAGGGGATAAAATTAAAAGCACAATGAGCTAGGCTGGCCCCCCAGACAGACTATTATTCGGCGCCTGTGGGCTACTAAAAATAATGCGCCCCTCTTCATAGGAAAACGCACGGCATGTCTAGTCGAAGGGAGGACCATCAGAGTTGAAAACAAAAGTAGTAACTAAGTTTCCAATACCAAATGATAAGAAAATTTCACAAAGGTTTCTGGGACTAACGCCCTACTTCAGAAGATTTATAGCAGACTAGCTGGAACCCGGTACGCCTCGCTGCATCCAGAAATAATAACAAAAATATGGCTTGCGCCGAAACAATTGGGAATCTTAAAATGGAACTGTCATTGTCCCGCCTGCGTTTAAATGCAGTTTGCAGTTGAAGTAATAAGAATTTCAATATACAGAGGGAGTCGAATTTTTGATTCCCAATAACAAAATAATATAGTGTTCTGCTATCGATTAAAATTTCGCCATTTCCAACCTCCACAAGTTGCTTTGGAAATTTTTGAGCAGAGGCATCTTGCAGCAAATGCACCGCATAATCGTTGGAGCGTGATTTTTTCAAAACTGTACCATATACATATGTATATGATGCTTTCAAGCATGCGTTAAGCTCATTTGCAGGCCCTGATCGAGATCTAACAGGCAAAGTAGAGTGAAACTGACTGTAAGTAGTGTCAGAGCGTCTCCTAGCGGTTGGTTTTTAATCGGAAATCTTGCAAAGCCCTGTCAAATGATTCGAGCTATTTTTTATGAGCCGCGGTGCATTCCTCCCAAATTAAAATTTTGCACGTTTTGAGGAGTGTGGCAATACTGAAGTTTTTGCTGATGTTATACGTAGGTGTTACTGTCTGGGTCAGATTCAATGGGAGCTTGAGTACTGAAAACGCTGTAGGTCCACCATCAAGAAGTAGCGTTAATGTAAATCCCGATGACGCCACTGCTAGTTCAATCTCATTCTGCATTCAAATCGACGCCAAAATCAAATTGATAAGAAATGTTTTGCCTGTACCGCATGGAGCATTTAGGAAAACTATCCCGCTAGCCGCTATTTCCTTTGGCTACACGTGGCATAATTTTTTTGATGTCTTGCACAGCATTTCTGCTTCATGTCAATTCTGGCATACCAAGTTGAGTAATAATTTTTTTGTTAATTGATATGCATAAGTCCTCAATCAGTGTGTAATGGACGTCATCAATCTCTTTATTAAACCCAATAACCCCTAAATACAAAGAATGAGCAGAAAGAAACTGTATGACTACGCTTTGTACCGAATTTTCAGCAAAGCTTTATACATAGCGCCGCTAGAGGTAGTTTGTGAAGGTAATGGACGTCGCCAATCGCTTTCTCGTACCCAAAAATCCCGAATTACAAAATCTGAGCAATGTAGAATTTATTATTATGCTTTGTATCGAATTTTTAACAAAGCTCTCTATGACAGTGCCCCCTAGAAGTGATTTTTAAAAGTAGGTGCCATGTATATGGAGGTCCTCTTGATGTAAGTAATATGTGGTTACATTTTTGTGGCGACGGTTGAATGGTTTAGGAGTTATTAGGGAACATACATACATAACATCGAATTTTACATATATGATATGCAATCGTAGCAAAGCCGTTCAGGGCATTGCTAAGAAAGAGAACTCCACATTTAAAATAGAAACCGAACAGCAAACATTTTAAGCATTAAAAAAAGATTGGCAAAAGCATATTGGCTATTTGAATCAGAGGCGCATACGGATATTCATTCCAATGCTAGTAAGGACGAGTTCGGAGTTATTGTCTTTCAACGGGATAATGACTATCAACAGTTGCGTCCAGTGCCGTCAAGCCCTCTCATTCCATTATAATTCTAAAATGAAGAATGTTAGGCTTTCCGCAAGCCCTTCTACTATGGTTCCAGTCTTACTTTGATGACCGGACCTACCAAGTCCTTTTTCGTGGTTCCAAATCAGTAACCATTGAAGCGACATCCGGTGTCCCTCAAGGAAGTCATCTTGGCCCTCTTCTCTTTATCTTATCAATTGATGACATTGTTCCCTTGCTAAGACACTGTAGAATATTGATTTACGCTGATGACATCAAATTGTACCGTCATATAAAGAGTATTTAGGATTGCAAACTTTTGCAAATTAACCTTGACACCTTTTACTCTTGGTGTGCTAACAACAACCTGGTTCTTAATATTAGTAAATGTGAAGTCATGACTTTTAGTAGAAGACGTGATCCTATAATTTTTAACTACACCTTTTCTGATGAGGGTATCTTCGTGTTAATTTTGTTAAAGATCTGGGGATTAGGTTTCATAGTAAGCTAGATTTTTTCACTCACATCAACTATATCTTTTCCAGTGGTAGTTTAGTCCTGGGTTTTATTAAAAGGTGGTCCAAAGAATTTAACAACCCCTTGATTACTAAACACCTATACATTTCCCTTGTCAGACCATTACTCGAATGTGCGTCCCAGGTTTGGTCTCCTCAATACTCTTCGCATGTTAGAGCTATTGAACCGGTTCAACGAAGGTTTGTTCGATTCGCACTGAATCATATTTCTTGGGAAAACCCAATAGTTCTTCCATCATATGAATCTTGTCTTAAGTTACTCAACTTAAGCTCTTTTCACAAGCATCGTGAGGTGGCCGATGTAGTTGTTCATCAGCTCCTTAATGGAAAGGTTGATTCAGGTTTTCTAGGTCACCGTGCATCGTTTAGAGAGAGTCGTTATAGCCTGAGAGGACCACCTCTTTTACAAATCAACTCCTCTAACACGAATTACGGCAGATTTGAACCTGTAAACCGCATGTTCATTAATGTTGACAATAATATTAATATCTTTAGCGTACGCGTTGGTAAAGATGTCCGTCTTTTAAATCACACGTGACCACTCATATTTCCTGTTTCTTGGTTCAGCTAAGAAGTGCGCCTTCTGTATTAGAAGGGTTAACACTATTACTATTACTAATACATACATGAGACTTAAGGCAAACTCAGCCGAAAACTTTCACGCTTGCGAGCTAGAAGTATTCGCCAAATAGTACAGTTAATCTGTCGTGAAAAAAGAGTGTTTGTTGAAAAAATTAAACCGAGGATTTTTTTTTCATAAATCGTTAGTGGGTCATAAAAAAAGCTTAAACCCAGATTTGTAACCTCCCACCCTTTGCAGGTTTTTGGAAATTCCAAAAAGTTTTGTGATGCGTTTTTCTCTGAGATTTAGAGAATAATTATATAGATAAAAAAAATTTTTAATATAGCACGTTTTTATAACGAACTAAAAAGTATAAAATAACTGCTCCTAGCCCCATACAGATTTAGAACCTCAAACATATTCCTAACACCATTCAGATAGCCCTGAAAATTTGTGATTGTGAATTTGTAATAGCTATAAAAATATTTGTAAGATTTTAAACGAAAAAACGTGGTGCGCATACATGATTGATGCGAAAGATTTCTCAACCCAGCTACTCTACACTCCTTGCTATTGTCTATAGCATGCGCCCCACGTTTTTTCGTTTAAAATCTTACAAATATTTTTATAGCTATTACAAATTCACAATCACAAATTTTCAGGGCTATCTGAATGGTGTTAGGAATATGTTTGAGGTTCTAAATCTGTATGGGGCTAGGAGCAGTTATTTTATACTTTTTAGTTCGTTATAAAAACGTGCTATATTAAAATTTTTTTTTATCTATATAATTATTTTCTGCTTTTTAGTCTTGTATGTGGCATTTTGCAATCAATTTTTAACATCTTGATGCTATTATGACGGATATATGCGGAAAATTGTTACCTAAATCAACTAATAATATAACAATCGGTTTAATTTTGAAATTCCTCAAAATTAAAATGAAGAAGTAAGCTAAATTTATTTTATATGATTTTTATTTCCACAATAGCTGCGTCTCTTTTCTGATCATTTTTAATATTTCCACTCGTGAGTACTCTACTCACTACTCTTTTACTGAAAAGCGTTTAGATGGCTTTTGATTGTATTTAACTGCTTTCTTCATATAAAAACATCTATAAATTAAATCTCAATCTTAATTATCTAAAACTTTTATCTTTCATTTTACTTTAAAAAATTTACCGTATTAATTTCCATTATGTTACTGGTGTCCATATTACATTTTGAATTACATCACATAGCTTCTTTGATTCTACATGGCATGTCCTAACGACAACGCCTATTGTATTCTACTTGTCATGCCCGCTCATACCCATGTCGAAGCGTTCTGAAGATAATGGTAACCCGCCCTCTTGAGCTGGCGAGAATAGATCTAAGAACATAGCCTATTGTATTCGACTTAAGGTGCCCTTTCATTTGATACCCATATCGAGGGGGGTTGTGAAGAATATGGTAATCCGTCCACTTGATATGGCCGCCATGGACCAACCGATACATTGAGTACTCTATATTTTTTATGGTGTTCTATTTATCATACTGTTTCATTTGATACCAATGTCTCGGGTGTTGAGAAGAAAATGGTAATCCGCCCTCTTGAGATGGCCGCCATGGACCAAACGAGATATTGAATATACTATATTGGTTATGGTGATCTACTTATCATACTCTTTCATTTGATACCCATGTCGAGGGGGTTGTGAAGTAAATGGTAATCCGCCCTCTTGAGGTGGCTTCCCTGGATCAATATATCGTTATGAGTATACTATATTGCTTATGGTCTTCCACTTATGCGCTTTCATTTGATACCCATGTCGATAGGGTTCTGAGAGAATGGTAACCCGCCCTCTTGAGGAGGCTACCATGGATCTAAAGACATAGCTTATTGTATTCGACTTATGATGCCTTCTCATTTGATACCCATAACGAGGGTATGCCCTCTCATTTGATACCTATGTGAAGAAAATGGTAATCCGCCCTCTTGAAATGGCCGCCATGGACCAAATGATAAATTGAGTATACTATATTGCTTATGGTGTTCCATTTATCATACTCTTTCATTTGATACCCATGTATAGGAAACTGTGAAGAAAATGGTAATCCGCCCTCTTGAGATAGCCGCCATGGACCAAACGATATATTGAGTATACTATATTGGTTATGGTCTTCTACTTATCATACTCTTTCATTTGATACCCATCTCGAAGGGGTTGTGATGAAGATGGTAATCCGCCCTCTTGAGATGGCCGCCATGGACCAAACGATACATTGAGTATACTATATTGCTTATGGTGTTCCACTTATCATACTCTTTCATTTGATACCCATGTCGAGGGAATTGTGAAGAAAATGGTAATCCGCCCTCTTGAGATGGCCGCCATGGACCAAACGATATATTGAGTATACTATGTTGCTTATGGTGTTCCACTTATCATACCCTTTCATTTGATACCCATGTCTCGGGTGTTGTGAAGAAAATAGTAATCCGCCCTCTTGAGATGGCCGCCATGAATCTAAAGACATAGCCTACTGCATTCTACTTATAATGCTCTTTCATTTGATACCCATGTCGAGGGGGTTGTGAAGAAAATGGTAATCCGCCCTCTTGAGATGACCGCCATGGACCAAACGATATATTGAGTATACTATATTGCTTATGGTGTTCTACTTATCATACTCTTTCATTTGCTACCCATCTCGAAGGGGTTGTGAAGAAGATGGTAATCCGCCCTCTTGAAATGGCCGCCATGGACCAAATGATAAATTGAGTATACTATATTGCTTATGGTTTTCCACTTACCATACTCTTTCATTTGATACCCATATAGAGGAAACTGTGAAGAAAATGGTAATCCGCCCTCTTGAGATAGCCGCCATGGACCAAACGATGTATTGAGTATAATATATTGGTTATGGTCTTCTACTTATCATACTCTTTCAATTGATACCGATCTCGAAGGGGTTGTGAAGAAGATGGTAATTCGCCCTCTTGAGATGGCCGCCATGGACCAAATGATAGATTGAGTGTACTATATTGCTTATGGAGTTCTACTTTTCATAGCCTTTTATTTTGATACCCATGTCTCGGGTGTTGTGAAGAAAATGGTAATCCGCCCTCTTGAGAAGGCTGCCATGGACCAAACGATAAATTGAGTATACTATATTGCTTATGGTGTCCTACTTATCATACCCTTTCATTTTATACCCATGTCGAGGGGGTTGTGAATAAAATGGTAGTCCGCCCTCTTGAGATGGCCGCCATGGACCAAATGATATATTGAGTATACTATATTGCTTGTGGTCTTCTACTTATCATAAGCCTTGTTTTTTTAATGAACTGTATAGTTCTTCCCCATACAAATCTCAAAACCCAGGTTTTATCGGGGTTTCTATCGAGGTTTTGGGAAATTTCTTAAATAGCATATTGCATACTTTCGGGGGATGACATGTTGTTTCGGGGGTTGGAAAGTTGCATATTTTCGGGGGTCGAAAAGACGTAATTTAAAAATAAAAACAACAGGAAAGTGATGAGAGCAAATTTATAACAAATAATTGATTTTTTAGAAACATTTATTTATTATTTTCTAGCGAGGATTTCGTGTAACAGTGCAAAAAATAACACTAAACTTCCGTTTAATTTTGACATTTTTAAGCATCGAAGTAGGCGCTACATGAAATTTCCGTTGTCGTTTTTTTAATGAACTCGATGAAAGAACTATATGGTTCATTAAAAAAACACGGCTATAGTCTTGCATTTGATACCCTTGTTGAAGGGGTCGTGAAGAAAATGGTAATCTGCCCTCTAGATATTGCCGCCTTGAACCAAACGATAAATTAAGTATACTATATTGCTTATGGTGCTCTACTTATCATACCATTTCATTTGGTACCCATGTTTCGGGTGTTGTGAAGAAAATGTTAATCCGCCCTTTTGAGATGGCCGCCAGATTGTAATCCGCCCTCTTGAGATGGCCGCCATGTACCAAACGATATATTGAGTATACTATATTGCTTATGGTGTTCTACTTATCATGCTCTTTCATTTGATACCCATGTTGAAGAGGTTGTGAAGAAAATGATATGTTTATGTTTATTTATTCGGAAAGTGTACACAAGATACAAATCTTTTAGAGTACAATATATAAGATACAAATCTTTACGGAACAATATAAAGGATTAAAAACTAAAAATAAAAAAAATAAATAAAAGCAGAGAGATAATTGGACAGATAATACAAAAAAAAATTAAAACTATTAGAAAACTTACCAAACTAAATATGACTTTGACCCTCCACGAAAAGGCGTATATAAAATTCAAAGCTATTAAAATTAACCACCGGACAAATGCTTAATAAGTTTCCTCCTGAAAACCACCGCCGTATTGGCTCCTCTGACAGAGGAAGGCAATTTATTCCACAGTCTAATTGTGTGCATGAAGTAGGATCGACAACCAATTCTGCTCTTGTATGAAGGTATGCGGAAGCTTAACAGACGACGTGACTGCAACGGCACTATAAAACTAGCCAAATACCTAGGACTACTGGTAAAATGTATCTTGTAAAGTAGACATAATGCATGCATGTCAAGGTAGGACAAGAATTCGCAGGGGATGAGAAATTTGCGATAAGTTGAAACATGGGCATTACGTCGTAAGCCAAAGGAGAATCTAATGCAGTCATTAAAAGCTACATTCAGACGACGCCTGCAGACGGCATCCAAGGCAATATAGCTCGAGATGCCGTACAAAAAATGCGGCATGATCAGGCTCTTTACCAGACTTAGGCGTGACTGCTGAGGTAGGAGTTTACCAAATAACCATAACCTACGGAGGCAACTATAAACTTTACTAAGAATCCGTGAGACGTGGTCGCAACAAGTCAACCTCGAGTTCACCACAATACCCAAATTCGTAGCCTTATTCACAATACAAAGTGGAGTATTATCGATCGTGATAGGACTTAGCTCATGGGTATTAACAGAACGACGGCTAATAAATAAGGCCACGGATTTATTAGGATTGAGTCTAAGATAGTTATTGGACGCCCAGCTTGAAATATTGCGCAAGTCACCATTCACTCTCTCAATGCATTCACCTAGTTTATCAGAAGAAGATGAGGTATATACTTGCGTATCATCAGCAAAGAAGTGAAAACAGCAATTCCGGATGACGGTAGACATATCATTCGTGAATAATGTGTAAAGCAAAGGTCCGAGAACAGAGCCCTGCGGCACTCCTGATGGCACAGGAAGAAATGATGAAAACTTATCATTGAACTTAATGCACTGGGACCTGTTGGAGAGGAATGAGGAGAGGAGAGAGATCGCAGAAGACGAGAAATGGAAGAGAGTAGCAAGTTTATACAGCAAGAGATTATGATTAACGGTGTCAAACGCTTTTGAGAAATCAAGCAGAACCAACACAGAAAATGATAATCTGCCCTCTTGAGAAGGCCGTCATGGACCAAATGATAAATTGAGTATACTATATTGCTTATGGTGTTCTACTTATCATACCTTTTCTTTTGATACCCATGTCGAGGGGGTTGTGAAGAAAATGGTAATCCACCCTCTGGAGATGGCCGCCACGGACCAAACGATAAATTGAGTATACTATATTGCTTATGGTGTTCTTCTTATCATATCCTTTCATTTGATACCCATGTCGAAGGAGTTGTGAAGAATATTTCAATCCGCCCTCCTGAGACGGCCTCCATGGATCTGAAGGTATATACCATATTGCATTGTCATGCGAGCTAAAGCTGTGTGCAAATTTTCACCTTAATAGGATATCCGGAAGTATTTGAAAAATCGATTGCAAAATTTGTTCCGTGAAGAAAACAGTAATCCGTCCTCTTGAGACCTCCACCATGAATCTAACGGTATAATGAGTATACCATAGTGCATTGCCATCGGATCTGAAGTTGTGTGCAAAATTTCAAGGTGATCGGGTAACCAGAAGTATTCAAAAAATCGATTGCAAGATTTGTACCGGACAAACAGACAGACAAGAAAGCGAGCTAATAAAAACGTTTTAAAAAGTGTCTGAAAAAAATATGTAGAGGACATTGCCTTCTACAATTATTGTCTTTGAGTCAATTTCGTACGACTTGGAATGCAAAACGTAGGGTGCGCTAAAGCATCAAAAAAAGTGTTTTTTTTTTTTTCAGGAAAAAAAAAAGTTTTTTGGGGTGAAAAGTGGACAACACTTTTTTTAATGCTTTAGCGCATCCTACGTTTTGCATTCCAAGTCGTACGAAATTGACGAATTTTTCAAAAATAGACTTTTGACGGAGAGTCGTTTCCTGGATTTTACAGTATTTACAAAAGCCTATGTGCCTATGCCTGTGGCAGGAGTGTGGATGTTGGCTGCGGGCAATTTTTATTTTTACTCGGGAATTAAACTCGCATGCATTCTCCCGTCACAGGCATGCACGAAATCGCCTGTATGGCTTTCAAAATTGTATAGGACAAGGAAAAGGGGCACTTATCTTGGTGACCCCAAAGTCATACTCAAAAGAACAGTTCTCGTTCGATTGCGTTGGTCAAGCAGCATTGGGCGTGGTTAGTTCTTAGCTGGGGGATTGTTTGGTAAAAACGCGTTTGGAATGGTCTATGCTACGCGTGCTAGCTGCGGGCGCGTGAGTGCTCCTAAATTATTTTTAATCGGGTGGATAACAAGTATGTACCATTTTTAGCAGATATGTTGGAAAGTGGCAAACTTATCCAAGCTCGTCTTTTTCACGCTTACCTGTTCGATAATGAAATCTTTGCCAGGAGATTTGCTTTATACTGGCTAATTTTCACCGACATATACATATGTCCCAGCAGGGAGGTGTGAAGTCTCATCACTAGTTCAGTGGTTATCCGTTGTAGTCATCATACATTTCGAATAGTTATCCAAAAACTTAAGGTCCTTGGTAATATTTCATTGAATTAGTGGTGCAGCGAGAGAGAGGGATGAGATTGCATTCTATACTATAGATATATTCGAATTAAAACGAACCCTCTAGTATGAAGGTCTGGTATTTACTGTCTATTATCACCCCGAGCTTGTACACAAAAGGAGGGTGTTCCTAATTAAGCAACTGGCAGATATGGAATATAATATCCTGCAAATTTACAAAAAGTTAGCTCATGTTTTTCATAACCAAAGTTTTATAAACAAAAGCCCAGACGCAAAAGCTCTTTCCGCAAGTGAGGCGGGGGAAACTGAAGTCGGCATTTGAAGAAGAATTCTCGCAATCCTAAAAATACGGTCGTATAGTTACACCCCAAGCTCGACTTAAAAGCCCATTTCCACTGTTTTCTGTAAAATTTCAGAAAAGCTTTTGCCTCTGAATGCACACGTCCTCGTCTACGAGTATATTAGGCCTAATGGACCATTAGGATCATGTAATTTAGGTTTTGTGGTGCGAGTAATTTAAAGAAGTAGATCAAAGAGCATACATATGTTGGATTGACTGATTATATTGAGCTATCATCTAGAGATTTGGATGTGTGAATGTGAAGTGAAGAATAATCTTTTAAAAAATATTTCAGAGTTCTCTAACCAGGATTTTCTTTCTTCATTCTCTTTGCAGTTCATCATAACTATTGGGCATTAATATTAATTTTATTTCCATTTTTAACACTATTTGGTAATGTGTTAGTAATAATATCTGTGTGCCGCGAGCGTTCCCTGCAAACAGTGACCAATTACTTTATTGTATCACTGGCATTAGCAGATCTTCTAGTAGCTGTTGTTGTGATGCCATTTGCCGTTTATGTTTTGGTAAGTTAAAACCTCTCTTAATTATATTGTTAAAAGCGCCATTAATTAATACGACATAAAATATAATTACCAATAAATTTGCGTTCGCATTTATTTGTTGTTTTCCATTTTTTTATTTAACATTAACGAAGTGAAATTGAGCTAAAATGATATTGCGATAATTTTATGTGAAAAAAGTGCTTAATTAAATTTTTTTAATTAATTTTAACGTTGCGATTGTAAATGAATATTGAATTTCAGAAAATATAAATATTTTGTCCGATGGGGTGTTGTTACGAAAATTATTATGTCGAGGTTGTTAAAAAAAATTTTTGTAGGTAAAGTGATGTGTTAATGATGAGTTTGAAGAAAATTGATTGGGAAAAGGTGAGAATATTAAATTTGATATTTTTACAACAGTAATAAAATTGATAAAGTCTGATATACTTTCAACGTTGGTGTCGATTTTATTAAATTTTATTCTTAACACTGACATCTCTAATGCTATAAAAAATATTGTCTGGACCAAAAAGTCTAGAGTGGGATAACACATATTCTTTATTCACAGTCCAATACCCGGCTTTGGACCGATGAATGCAATAGGTTCCAAGAGTATGGTAAGAAAAGAGGGGTCCTTCCTGACAGAGCTTCCATATCAGGATGAGACATTGTATATGAAAGTGCACTCGGTGTCCAGAGTAACTCGTTAAACGATAGTGTAAAAATTACTCCATTCAGCCCTCAACACGATAGCTGGGTAGGTTTTAAATGGTGCGCTACTGTCATTAGTTGGTTATGCGGGGGATACCATGAGGAGGTGAGGGTTCATTTTTATCCCCAATCGGAGAGTAAGCTCCCAAAGTTTTCGTAGTTCGCAGTACCTCCGGTTGAAAGAAAATATTTTTTCCCCCTCTGATGTTGGAAACGTCGGTGAATATCTGTTAGGGTTAGAGGGGTATATCCATCCATCCTTGGAAGTTGGAAAACGGCGATTTTCGTTTTCCAGCATTAGACTACCGGCCGTAGCCTATACTACGGTTTTGTCCATCGCTACCACGGCTGGAAACATTCCAAACACCATACGATACGCTGCTGTCGATGCCGCTGGGGTCTCGAACTCCATTCACGATTCGTTTTCATTCTTAATGAGTTTTGGCGACTTCTCGGGACTCGATAACTGATAACCGTTGATTCTTTAGGTCACCCTCGATATTCTTTACCATGGCAAGCGGTTATTATTCATCCATTCGACAAACATATCCAAACCACCGTAGTCAACGTTTTTGTATTTCTTCTTTGATCAGTGTCTGTTGATTCCATCTTTGTCTAACTGTCCCGTTTCGAAGGCGATCGCGGAGTAAGACACGAAGAATCTGCCTCAAGCATCGCTTTTGGAAAACCCCGAGTTTGTTGACGTCCGGTTTAAGAAGTGTCCACGTTTCAGATCCATAAAGAAGAATCGGAAGGACCAACGTTCGGTAAAGGCATACTTTGGTTTTGATGGTAATATTTGTTCGTTTCCATATGCACTACTTGAGCGAGATGAATTTTGCTGTTGTCTGGCCGATGCAGCTGTGAACGTCGGACGTCTATGCCACTTTCGTTTCCTCAACCAATGATCCCAAATATTTGAACATCGGAATCTGTTCGATTTGGGTTCCATCGAGGTGAACACCGGCCCTCGTCCTGCCCGTTGTGAGAACTTTGGTATTTTCCGCATTGATTTTTAACCTATGTCGAAATGTCGTATAAGATGTCCATTGTTTCGGCATCCGTGTCGGCGTAGACGGCGCTATCGTCGGCGATCATCAAGCCCGCGTCGTCCATCGAATGCTTCACTCATAATCGCGTCTATCACAACGTTGAAGAGAAGTGGAGAAGCGACGTCTACTTGTCGGACATTTGTTTGAACCGGGAATTTCGCTTGGAGAAATTGGATGATTTTCAATGGCACCTGTTCGGTTTCCAAAGGCTGTTCCAATCGATGCAATCGAATGCGGATTTGAAATCGATGAAAACGTCGACAGTTCGTTTGCCTTAACATATTCTTTCTTCCATTAGGTGACGGAGTACGAATATTTGATCAATCATCCATCAGCTCCTCGATGTGGTCTAAATCCCGCTTGTTCTTTCCGGCTCGTTTGCTCTCGCTGTAGCCTCCAGTGTATGATTTTCGTAAATACCTTGCCGCCAATCGAAAGGAGGCTAATACCGCGATAATTCTTGCATTCCCGACTGTCGCCCTTCTTCAAAAATGGTACAACGATCGCTTTCTTCCACGTTCCGAGTACCATATGTTTTTTATACGGACGTGGAGTTATTGTGATAAGACATCACCTCCGGCTTTGACCAATTCGGCGGTTACTTGGTCTATACTCGGCGCTTTTCAAATTTCAGCGATTTTTTTGTCGTTTTCGCCTCGATAATTGTCAGTTTGGTATCGAGAAACTGATTCGTCGGCTGTTCGATAGTTGGCGGTTCGGGTGATAGACCTTGTGGCGGATCATGGTTATATGGCCGGTTGCAGAATTCTCCCCATCGCTGCGGGCGCCCTTGGGGAGAGGTCACGAAAGTTCCATCCGATTTTTTGTTGTTGTCGTTTGTTGATGTTATTTTGCCGTCTAACCGCCGGATTGTCTGGTACAGCGTCCGGTACTCGTGCCTCGACGCCGCTCTTTCCATGTCGGCCGCAACATTATTCCAGTGGGCTTCTTGTTCTGATTTAATTTTCTGTCGAACACCTTTGTTCAATCATAGGTATAACTCGCCATCGACGTGTTTCATTCGTTTCCGTTGATCGACGAAGTCCAGGCAGCTGCCTGAGGTCCATGGCTGCGCCCGTTTATGGGTAGGTGGACACAACTCCATTCCACAATGGACTCCGATAATTACTTTTCTTCTACATCGATATCTTCCGGTATTGCGAGCGCCGCGAATTTGTTGGATAGCCTCTTGAAAATCTCGTCCGATGGTCAGGTCCCGTAGGCACGCCCAATTATTCTAGGCTGGTGGTGGCGTCGCGAGTCGCTGCCGGATGGATTTCGCCAGATGAGTTGATGTTTGAGTGGATGGCGAAAGCTGTGGTTGCCAAAGTTGATGCTACGATTGAGAGGAGACGTAAGCCGTTGTCGTTAATTACTTCGTGTCTGAATTTCCCCATTTTTCCTTCGTAGCCGGTTTGATCTGCCTCTGAATGTGTATTAAACTCCTCCACGAGTATGATTAATTCGGTTCGAAGTATCGAATCCAGCGTCTGTTGAAGTTGATCGTAAATATGTCCTTGTTTGTGTATGGGATGGTGTCGGTTGGCGCATAAATGATATGGGTCGATATGGGTCTTGATCCACCGATGGTTATGACCCCAAAAAGTTAAAGGATTCCAATGGATATTCGTCGATCGATCATAAACCCCACGCCGGCCGTTTATCACCACCAGAATAGTAAAGCGTCATCGTTTCGTCGATTGTTGGTGGGACGATCGTCCATGTTTCGGATCCGGTATTGAATTGCGGTGTATGTTTCCATTTTCGGTGTGCCTAATTTGGTTCTTCAGCGCTGGCAGACCAGGATGCAGTAGCATTATTTCGAAAATAGTTAGTTCGTATATCTATGCGGTTTATTGCCTAGTTTCTTTGGTTGCCCGATTCTGGTCAATTCATCAGGTTGACCACCTTCCCCATTTCACACCCTGAACATTGACTTCCATACCTGTATAGAAGGATAACCCAGAGAGATTAAACCGAATATTAAAGTTGTTCCAGTTAAAGACGTCCAGCTCTGACTAGGTTCGGAAACCGTGCTTTTAGAAATCTTTACTTACAGTGCTTGGGAGCGGTTTCGAAGATTAAAATAAGAGATATTATCTCGTACATGAATGTAACGGGCTGGGTATCAAGTCCCAACAAAGTCTCCCATACTCTCCCAAATATTTTACAAACGTTCCCATCAACGTCAATTGTGTCCTTGGTCCTGAATGGAGCTGCACGTCTACATACGTTAATTGAGCCTTGTAAATTTCTTGCTAAGATGAAATTTAATAACGATTTAAAGCTTTAAAACCTGAAAAGGAAGCCTAAGGAAGGGTAGTTTTCAGAAGGAATTGTAAAGCAATGAAATATTTCAGCGCATGCTCAATGTTCGAGAACTACATTCAGAATTAGCACTGATTTCCTAGAGCAATTACACAAAATAGATTTTCCTGGTTCCTCAAACTCGGAAATAAAAACTACAAAAATGTGATATATACCAAGACCTCTCCTCCATTCCTGGAATCATTCATTAAAATGCAAATGCGTAACCGTTGACTGTTAATAAGCCCCAAGCCCTTTGGTAAATATCTTCCTAAACCATCCTGTGACCCTTTGTGCCTATTTAGTAGCAAATATATTGCGGTTTAATAACTAAATGGGTTCACTTGAGAGGATATCAAATCACTTAAAGTGAAAACCGCTTTCAACCCTTGAGCGATTAATTCATATTGATTACACGAACACGCACCCTTAACCCGATAATGGGGGTGGGGATGGGTCCTACTAATGATATTCATGAATCTATTGCTTCCAGTGCAGGTGATTGTAGTGCGTTTCACAGAACTTGTGTTAATAAGCACCCATTTATCAGCCCTGCACCCAACTCCCTTTTTACTGAGCCGCCCAGCACCACCCAGCAGGAGGGAGTTGATCTACTTCTGGGTGCTCATGCATGACCCTAAGTTGAAGCGTTCTCTGGATTTCAATCGAGTTTTCTGTTGTTAAGAATAACTTCTTCCTTCATGTGCTCAGCTAGCTCGGCTAATTGGCTTAGTTTTCCGTATTTTAAAGGATGCAATCTCGCAGCTCACACAGTACTTAAGGGCAAATGCCACTTCTGGCTTCGGGGGTGGTTGCTGTGTTATCAGTACTCACTGCAGTAGACACATCAACAAACTCATTAAGAATCCTCGAGCGCTTGTTTGACGATTCCTTTTCATTTCCTGGCTGTGATGCTTGTCATCTTCGTTTCCTCATAGCAAGAGCTTTTAAGTTAAAAGCTTTTTAGACAACAGAAGATGTCTATGACGTTTGGCCTTTTATACCGTCATGGGCAGAAGGCAGAGCCCTTTTGCATATCAAAACTGTAAAAGGCTGATAATAGGGCCTAAAGGGGTTTGGTTATGAGAGAAGAACGCTGGCAATGCTTTTAGTCCGGGGTTAAAATGGTGTGCAATTAGGGTATGCAGAAGAAAATGAGGTGGCAATTAGTTCGTTCGCAGGGCCTATAACTGCCAAAGAAATGACAGTCCTCGGGATTTGCCGCATGGAAATGGTAATTTTACTGTTACCCCAATTTTATATTTTTCTGCAAACGATATTCTTCTACTCATTTGCATTCATCAGAGAGTCTTAAAGAAATTTAAAATTTACTTTTTCTTTTATATATGTAGACGTTTATATGTATATACGAGCGTTGCTTTTTATATGGATAACAATTGACTTATCTTAGCTTCCAAAGAAAGAGGAATTTCATCTTTCCAGGATTTTTTTTGTACAAATATCGATTGCCTTCCTCCTTGTCACAATCCATCATCCACTATCGCTATATAGTCAACTTGAACAATGATAAACTCTTGGTCCACGAACTTGAACTCTTGCACATGGTGACCGTTATTGAAGGAAAACCCGAGTAAAAAAATTGCCTTACAACGGGCGAACACCGACCGTGATTGAAACATAAAAACGAAAAAAATCTTTTCTTATTTACTAATTTTTATTATATTCTTACCAGGCTACAAGAGCGAATAAGAAAAATATTGCTAGAGAAAAACGGTATAAAAATTAGAAAAACATGGAGAATGTACGAAAAAGAGTGCGGGATATAGTGAAACAAATCATTTATTGCCTCGACACATAGTAAACAAAATATAATGCAAATTCGTAATTTATGACGATCGCCTTTGAGGGGCGAGGCACGTTAAAATACCTCATTATATTATGACAGCTGTAACAATTGGTAGAGTAATGAAAACAAAAAATATTTAATTATTTAATATGGAAATAAGTAATATTTTTTAATATCCATAACTTACTTGAGGCGATTTTTGTGATTTTTCGACCCCCCAGTCCACCCTTGGTGAGATGTCGTGAGATTCGACCCCCTCCCCCCTGATAACACGTGAGATTTTTCAGATTTTGAAAAATCTCTAGTATTTAACACGGACGTTACCACAAGCTTTAATTATAGATAACTGATAACTCGCACTCCTACTGGCCCCTCCTCTATTCCACTCGGTTTTTTCGCTTGTAGTGGAAACAGAAATACCAAAACGTGAGCACTCAGACTCAACAAGAATTTCATTACGCTAAAAATCTGGGAGGGCCCTTCCTGTAGTTCTATATTCTAATGGCATTTTCGCGGGTCAGCGTTACTTGGGTTGTACGCCGCAGAATTCGTCGAGTCGCGCGTTCGGTTGGCCGGTGGCGGCTAAACAATCGAGGGGCTACTATGGTACTTTCTGGCGTTCGCATAAAAATTGTTGTATTGGATTTAGTAATATATTAAGGCTCTCGATATTTTCACACACAAGGCGACGGCAGGACGTGGCCTGAAAGTTTTCGTCTTGAAGCCAAATAGTACCTCCCACCTCCCCGGCCGCCAACTGGATGGGGCCTGCAGTCCAAGAAAACTGATAAAAATCTTTATATGTGTGGAAATTTGTCGTCAGTTTGTGCCTGAAGATCTGGGGTGGTAGCACGTAAGTTCTTTCAATTGACCTCTTCATACAAAATTGCGTGCTACCAACCCAGAACTTCTATTCAGTCTCAAGCCGTGCATTTACTTCACGAATTCACGCCGTATCCAATCGAACCTGAAAGCGAGGCGTGAACTAAGCGTGAAAACCATGTACAGTCGGATTCGCGCTAGTTCGCGGGTGTTCACAGAGTGAGTGTGGAGCTGCCTTAAGACATAAATATATTGGCGCAGAGGCGGTGACGGCCATCGCCTGCCCATTGAGTCAGGATATAAGGTGGCCCGCGTATTTTAAAGGTTTTTCCAGTCACCAATCTGTTTGTGCCTTTAAAGTTTTCGTTGAAGCCATGAACATTTTTGCACTTGAATTAACAACCTGCTATGCTAAACTATCGTCTTCGCCTGTGTGCCTGTAGGGAATCATGACGTCACCTGCATGCTACGCGGATACCTGAAGTCCTCATCTCCCAGTCAGACTGAGTATTGTGGGGCCTTCATCGAGCCTTGTCTGCCGACTTGGCCTGCCGGCGGCCTGTAAGTAAATGGGGGTCTTTAGTGGAGAAACATGTTTTAATTAATTTAACCCAGTTTTCTAGCAATTTTACACTGTTTCTTAAAGAAAAATATTACGTGATATTTGCCGAGACCCCCCTCTCCCCACATGAGAGTGGGTGAGATTCGGCTCGACCCCCTCTCCCCTCTAAATGCCTTACGTAGGTAATTAATGGACGATACTTTGCATACCTCTCGCCGAAAGATTCATGAAGCTGAAGCCGATGGTAAGAAGCCTCTGCAGCTACATTCAAAGCAACGTCAACTTTACGGAATTGTTGTTGACATTTAAATGTACAGAGACGAAGCAGCATTTTATTTAAAAAAAAAATTCAAATTGTTAACATTTTGTACCGTGCAAGTTAATCAAAATGAAAACGGGTGAGTTCCAAAATGCTTCACTGTGGTATCTCTGCAGAATTCAGCAATTGGCTGCCGAGAATCCCGTCGGCATGCCCTTTCTTATTCATGCACGACTGTTATAGAGGCAAGGGCATTTGCTACCCTGATACATACTATATTATGTACCAGAGTATACAAACGTATCTACATACTATGTAAGGAATATAGGTTACCGTAGCCGCCGGGAGCGCATTACACTCGATATAAAGGTCCCCATTCCTATAAAGGCCGCCGGCAGGCCGTAGCCTGAAGGTGTCTCGCGTTGAGGCCTAGTATAGCCACACACTCACCGGCCGCCAACTGGATGGTGCTTGCAGTTCAGGAAAACTGTTTCTGAGGGTAAATATCGTCACTTCGGGCCTGAAGATTTGAACTTCTATTCAGTCTGAAATTTTCGCTGAGGCCATGAAGATTTTTGCACTTGAAACAGATTTTCGCATCATTATCATAAGTCATCATGACGTCACTTCCAGTAAACAGCCTGTCAGGTGGATGCCTCAAGTCAGTCTGGCTTTGTCTTTTATTGGGCCGTATCTGTGGCGGCCTGTGTATGAATGGGGGCCTTAAAATTGCTTTGTGAAAAGTTTTTACTGCACAAATAAAATTATTTTCATATACAATGGCTTTTTTTGGTGGTACGCTTAATGGGCCATAGTTTTAATTATCTGTTTTCTGGGTTGCCGACCACTTTCCTAGCCTATCTAATTCTCGTCAGTCGTTCAAACTAAGTTTACTACAAGACACTGCACTATGATCTAAACGACATGAAAGATAAGGCAGGACAAAAGATAACTTCTAAACTGCAATCCACGATAAATTGGTCCGTTTTGAAAGACCTATGCTGAAAACGAGGCTGCAATTAGTTCGTTGTAGGGCCTTTAACTGTGCTAGCAGTGGCAGGACTTGGGATTTGTCTCATGGAAATGGTAATTTCACTGCGCCCTAATTTTATGGTATTTTCAAACATTTTCCTACTCATTTGCATTCATCAGAGCGTCTTAAGGACATTTAAAGTTTTTTTTTCGTTTATATATTTATAAGTATGCAGCCGCCGTATATAAGTATATAAGACCCGAATTCCTTTTTGCGTTTTTTTATTGTATTGACAATTGTCTTACCTTAGCTTCATAAGAAGGGGAATTTTATCCTTTATTTTAGGATGTTTTCAGGGATTCTTTTGTTCCCAAATCGGTTGGCTCCATCCGTTGCCGCCATGCCCTACATCCACAGCCGTAACATTGTCAACTTTTATTTCAATCAATTTCCACTAAAAATTTTATTCACGTATTTTCCCTCTCGGTACGAAAACAGAAAATGTTTACTTTTGATTGCAAATGAAAAGGAGCTCGAGATTAGATCAAATAAATGATAAAAATTAACTCCAAATACATTTCGGTTCATCATCATCATTTTATATAGAAAAGGATATCCCCCAAAAATATATATTTTGCCCTCTCCCTTGAAAACATTTTCTACAACATTAATTTTAGATACGCTTCGAGATACTCCTTAAAGATATTTCTTTAAGATACACTCTCATATTTTACAAGCCCTGACGTTTATAAATTGATGCAGATAGCATTTGGAAAATAGGTTGTTAAGCCCCGAGTATCTAGTTGTGCTACACAAATTTTTACTACAAATCAGATACACCAAAGGAAGACGCATCCCACAAAAAAAGGATCCAATGGCAGAAAAAAAGGGTTTTTTGACTTGTGTGTAGCACAAGACACAAGAAACATTTTTAGGTTAAAAGACGTCTGGGCTAAACATTTTTCAGATAAATTAGAAATGATGAATGATAAATTGTTGCATGAGCTTTAAGGTTTCCCCTTTCTGTTGAATGGAGGCACCTTAAAGTAGTTCGGCAATAAAGTTGAATTTGCTGCAATTGAAACAGTTCACCTTTAAGTTGGAAAATGCTTGAGTTGAAGCGGAACGAAATTACTGAAGTATATTACAATTTGAAAGAGTCTTATTATCTTGGCAGAAATTTCTTTCAAAGAGTTACGTCAGAATTTTGATGAGGGTTGATCATTACCTAAATTGAAATTCCAAAAGAATAAATATGAAGTTAATGGATGATTAGATCTTCCCGACATTCCTCCAACGCCACTTCATAAATTGATTTTAAAATACACTCGGGAGTGTTTGCCGAAAGTAGATTGGATCAATGTCCTCATAATGCCATCTAGAAGTTCTTCTTAGTATCGCCCATGGCCTCTTGAAATCCTGTCTTCCAATCACCTTCACGCTTTTCTACTTCTCTCCCGTTGGATATAGCATTCATCACCGTTTTCTTGGTCTTCTTTTTAGCTATTCTTTATTGGCAAACAGGGCCGGCGCTTGTGTTTTTTGCGCCCGGTGCACTATTTCATGCTGCGCCCCATAAGCTGTCAATTTTATAAAGAAATGAAGGGCATTGGAAAAAGACACAAAAACTCGCTGGATGGGAGGAATAATTTTCATAGTTTACGCAAAATTTAAGATCACCATAATAATGCGTATAACATAAAAAAAAGATTACATACATAGTAATTTTATGAAAATCTCGTAGCTAAAATCTTTGGTAATTTCCTGCACGAGGAGGAGTAAAATTTCCCCGGTTTTTCTTTCATACGAATTGGGTAAGTTTTTCAGGTTTAAATAAATTGCGCCCGATGCATGTGCCCCCGATAAATTGCGCCCGGTGCATGTGCACCATTCGCACCTATAAAAACGCCGCCCCTGTTGGCAAATGCACCGAGTCGTCGTAGTCGGCCTAGTTTTATGTGTAGACCTGTATTTATTCGTATCAGCTTAATTTGAACTATAACAGAGTGGTATCGCCAATGATGACACATAGTATTGGTTTCGCTGGCTATTACTCTCTTTGAAGGGTCGTGGATACAAAAAGTTAATATTGCAGGTGTTACTGCCTTACTTATGCGCAACACATCGGGGAAATGGGGACTTGTAGAAGCTTCAGTCTACCAACCGTGTAACTCACTAGATGCAAGAAGCTTGTTTGAGAGGGTAACAAAATTGATAATTTCTTATGACGTCCAAGTATGCCAGATAGAAGAGGCACTAGTGCTGACTATTGCAAACAGAAGAGCTGAATTGGCCATAGTCATAAATTTTGTGAAGTGATGGATTTGGCAACACCCATCGCGGAGCAATTTCATTTAAGTTAAACCTGTGGATCTCACAATAGGGGAGCGACCACAGCACAGAGGTAAGACCCTTTGTACTGTCAGTTTTACCATTTAATACAAGTAAAGAAAATAACGAAGGAACGTTATTTAGAGGGCTCAAGTAGAGTTAGATCGAATCACGGACTCCTGTGATGGTAGTCGAGAGCCTTAATCTAGGCTACCGAAGCCGACCTTGAAATGCTACGTTTGAGCTTTGGGCAGAGGATACCAAAGTAATGATGCATGTCCCACACAAAGCGACAGGAACGTCTTACTTACAGTGCTCCCAGTGTTCCAGTGTTCAATACGACGAACTTGCACTGTGGTGATCTAGTGAACTGGATGAACTGAAGAAGGAGCTTAAAAGGGTATTCATCAAGGTCGGTGATCGGCAAGCTGCGGCTCGTGAACCTCTTATGGCTTTTTGGCTGGCTTAGCTACTTCTTCCACAAAATGCCATGTAGGGATGGCTCATGCACTGAAGTGGGTTTTCGGCCTGGGTGAGTTTAATTTAAAGAAGTGTCATTAGACGAGGCGGTAAGTGAGATTGGCATTTTTTCGGGAATCAGGTATATAGGTAGGTAGGAGCGAAAATCCCGTCCAAGTCGTAAGCTAGTGCATAATTGATTGGCGCTAAGGTGCGTGAAAAAGTTTTGCTTGAAAGGAGCAGTAAGCTAGGGTTTTAGATCCATCCCGGCAAATTTAGGTATCAGATCAAAACTCCTGTTTTCAATTTCGAAACATCCCCCAAATCATTTAAGAAGCGGCTTCCAAATGTACGGTGCCTGATATTGGCCAGAGCTGGACATTCGCAGAGAAAATGATCGGTTGCCTTATTAGCCTGTTCCTTTCCGCAGCTGTGGCAGTGGGTGTTATGCGGTATTCTCAATCTGGTTGCATCTTTCCCAATTGGCCCATTATTATTGACATGATTCTGGCAATATTCTTGCGTTGCATCACCGAAAGATATGCGAACTTTGTTTGTTATAGCAAGGCCAAGTCTTCTTAGACTTGTCACATAATGACAGGCTCCTCCATCTGGAGCCAGCTTCTGAGAGAAAGTACTCTCTTTTTAGCACGCACACAGGCTTCTGTATATTCCCCACCGGTGTGCCTGCAAGAGTTGACCCCACTCTGGCAAATGCATCTGCCTTCTCGTTGCCCTCGATGTTACGGTGACGCGAGTAGGTACTAGGTCCCTTGAGTCTGGGAACCAAAACCGGTTTTGGGATTTAGGTCAAGGTGATTAATCACCTGTAATTATGTTAATTGGTTGACAGGTCATAAATCACCTGTAATTATCATAAGTGGCTGACCTTGGAATCTGCGCGAGACGGTTTGGACTGAGAGCACGTGGGATGGAATTCAGGTCAATGCCATCAGTTGCCTGTAGTGTTGGAATCCAAGTCAAGGTCATCAATCAATCACCTGTTGGTAGGCCCTGGAATCTAGGTCGCGGTCGTTGACCTTGAGACTGGTTTGCTGGTGTTCGGGAACTGGTTCGAGTCGTTGGCTTGGGCGGGGTCTTTGGCGGTGGCGGGGGCGGGGGCGGCGGCGGGGGCGGGGGCTGGGGGCGAATGTTGAGAACTCGATGGCTCGACGGGTACATCATGTCTATGGGAGGTGTAGAAGTAGTTGGTGGGCCCCTCAGTGGCTGACCTTGGAATCTGCACCAGACGGTTTAGACTGAGAGGTAAATCACGTGGGATGGAATGCAGGTCAATGCCATCAGTTGCCTGTAAGTCAAGGTCATCAATCAATCACCTGTCAAGGCCATCAATCAATCACCT
The DNA here is from genome assembly GCA_949987705.1 of Thereva unica. Taxonomy (NCBI): domain Eukaryota; kingdom Metazoa; phylum Arthropoda; class Insecta; order Diptera; family Therevidae; genus Thereva; species Thereva unica. Next base: position 33,590 of record CATLJY010000436.1, on the reverse strand, counting down.
GTTGGTAGGCCCTGTAATCTAGGTCGCGGTCGTTGACCTTGAGACTGGTTTGCTGGTGTTCGGGAACTGGTTCGGGGTCGTTGGCTTAGCCGGGGTCTTTGGCGGGAGCGGGGTCCTCAGCTGAGGACTGGTCTTGACTCTCGAACTGGTTTGGGGTCGGTGAGTTGGGGGTAGTCCATGTACCAAGTGGAAGATATGCTATGCCGGTTCTAACGCAATTTAACATGGGGTTTTACATATAACCTCTGAATTCACCTTTTCCACCATCTTGGATTTTCTTCGCTGTGCCAATTGGTTTGTGACGTCACATGGTCATGTACGAGAGAAAGAAAGGGCAAGTGAATATGTGTGCATGCGTGTGTTCGTGTGATGCTCATATTACATCATGTTGTGAAATAATGTGGTTTTTATTTTTGGGGATTATCATTATACGAAGTGAGGGTATTAATTATTAACATCCGATAATAATATATAATTTCTAATAACAAAATATTATCTGAGAACAATCAAAGTATTTATTTTAATGCAAATTATTTGCATTATTATAGCTGTAGGTATCACGCTAAGTAACAGGAACACAGACTTGAAGGAAAGCCAGAAGCACGATTGTTGATGTTGATCGCAGCTGCAAAAGCCCGCGAAATCTGGTAAAAGAAAAACAAATATAAAATACTCTCGGTAGAATCAGCCAAGCAAATTGATATCTTCTTTCACACGCAACAAAATCTGCTAGAGTATATAACTTTTCACAAAGCTTTTCCTTCATGTCAGTAGACAGCTTGCTGCTTTTGTATAGGAAGCTCCTGCTTGGTCACAAGACGCCAATTGGATTTATAATTTATGTGTTTTTACATTCATATACTCGAGAAGGGCGTTCTAAGTATATTAAAATCTTGTGCACATGCGTATCTGTTAGCTAGAAAAAATTTACATATTTTAAATTACATATTTTTTCACCAGCCATCCTATATTTTTTATTATCAAGAGCAATTGATAATATTGAACAGACAAAAGCATCCAAAGCAAAATAATTACGGGATGTACCAGTGAATCTAAAGGCAAAGTAACAGGAACACAGTTAAAGAGAAGTCAGAAACACACCGCGCAGTTGCGCATGATGTGATCACAAACGCAAAGAGCCCGCGAAATCAAGTATAAGAAAAAAACAAAATCGGAAGCTAAGTAAATTGTTGAGGCAGCAGGTTGTTTTACTTGCAGCAAAGTCCGCTAAGTGCATAACATTTTAACATATACTCGAAGGGTACCCCATATATACATATTAACATTGCTACAAACACTAAAGCTTTAGTTTTCAGTGGAATAAAGTGTGTTTTGCTGGAGGAAAATGGGTTTTGCTGTATGCTTTATGAATACCTGGTATCAGCCTTTTAAATCGAACCTATGAAAATTATACTGATCTTATTATGAAAGCTTGCTCGCCAGAATCAGTTGTCTTACTTAAGGCACTATCACTATCCAGTGAAATGGCTAAAATTTGATCTAGTGTACCGATTTAGATCAAATTTTGAGAGAATATAGCTACTATCAAATGAAAAACATAATCATATTCGTTTGTCAGAAAAATATGATTTTTAACAACATTTTATTACATAACAATTGAAAAATAGGCCAACTTCAACGGATAATTAGTATCTACGTGAATTTTTATCCGATTTCAATTTTGTTGGCGTCAAAATGTTCGGTAATTAATGATAAACAAATGTACCAGAAAGGATTTCGATATCATCTTTTGTTTATTAACAATCCACGAATACTATGTGCGGATGAGTCCAAAACAGGCCTAAAATAAGGGTTTTTTCGAGTTTTTTTACATTTTTGTTTATAATTTAGTGAATTTTTTATAAATCAAAAATCTGTCTGTTATATTTGGTCTATATTGAATGACGAACATTTTCCACTTTGTATAATTAAAATCGGTTGAAAACTCACGTTGTAATTACGATTAAAAGTTGAAAAAAAGGTAAACAAAGTTATCGAGATATTCATCTTTGAAGTTACACGTTCGGTTTCTGTTGCCGAGTTACGAGCGCCATGTGACGCCGTACACGCTCTTGAAAAAACATGAAAAAAAGCATGTACGTTATTTTTTTTAAATCTGAAAACGCAGGACGATAGAGGACAGAATATGCAATAAAAAAATTCGTAAAAAACTTGATTTTAGACCAAAAATCACTGGATAGTCCCCTTAAGCAGTGTTCGTGGTAAAAATTCGTTTTGCACTTGCTGGTAAAAACAGGTAAATAAACAGCTGATGAGCAGGGCTCCTAGTTGTAAAGGGAAAAAGTGAAAAAATTCTTGTGACGTCAGTGTTATTTCATATTTTGCATAAACTGCCAAAAAAAAAATCGACTTATACATGGTGGTGGAGGCGGCAGGGGTCAGGACCACGGCGGTTCTTCAGGAACAAAGCTCCCAGCTTTTTTTTACTTTTTCTCTTTACAACTCGGAGCCCAGCTCATCAGCTGTTTGTTTACCTGTTTTTACCTGCAAGCGCCAAACTAATTTTTACAACGAAAACTGCTTAAGTAAGGCCGTTGATTCTGGCGAGCAGGTTTTATGCGCGATAAAGTAGACTTAGTTGGTGAGGTCTGATTATAATCGTGCTGTGTCTTTCTTTAATTCTGTGATTCTGTTACTTTCGCTGCTTTTACTGGCACTTTGTTTCACTCTAACTTCGTTTTTAAATGTTTTTGATGATTGGTTTTGCTACGTAAAAATGTATTTTGAAATATGTGCATATATATTGTAAAACTTGCTTCTCTATTTTTTTAACATTTATCTGATATTAAAAATTATTTCATTATTTTTGGAAATTTTTACTTGCTTGTTACCATATTGCGATAATTTTTTAATTATTTCATAAAGTTTGAACGTTAAATTCATTTTTATGAAATTTTTGAAAACGTGGCTTATCACGGTTATTTTAATTTTTCCCCAAAATACAATAATTCTATAATTTTCCTAAAGGGGTTTTGTTTTTTTATCATTGTTGTAAGGTTGCAATGTTGAAAACTCAAATGGAGTTTCTAAAATGATAAACACTTTTTAAGTTTAAAAATAATTTTATTAATATAGATTTTTATGAAAATGCATACATTAAATACATTTTGGATAATGTAAGAACAAATATATTTGCAAAAATTAATTATTACTTAGTCGAAATAGTTGCAATGGAAATTATAAATTGTAGTCTTTGCCAAATCGAGAATGCATATACCCACATAAATTGAATTATTGAAATAAATCTCAGTCTTATTAAGTTCGATGGCTACTAGGTTCTCATTGAGAATTGTCGATGTCTTGAATTCGGGTTTGGATATAAGAGCTTGGACACCGTATCGCCCCAAAATATTGCATAAAATGTACATATTTGATTGGATTATTTTTGATTATAATTTAAATTATCGTGAAAACCCTTGAAAAGGAGTTTTTAAGCATTTTTAAAGGTGACATGAATATTTTAAGACTGTGGGCCCCCGATTTTCGTAATCAGCGACCCAAAAAACATTTGAGGAACAATTTTCACAACAAGGTAATGTTTTGACATAAACGATTCGTCGATATGTTGTCAAGTTAAAAAAAATTGTAATTTAAAAAGGGGAAAGGTCCAGCAAATCTCACCAAAGCGGAAGTGGGTGTCAATTTTAAAACAAGAGCACCTCACACATTTAATTCACCACTCCCTTTTAGTATTCTAAGCACCCAAACCACTGACATACGGTTTTAAAAGCTTCGGTGTTATCAATTGAAGCGTGCAAAAAGTATTTTATATTGGAGACAATTACAAATTAAACGTAAGAAAGATGTATTATTCATTTCTTCTTTCATTTTTTCATTTTTGTTTACATCGTTCGGCATTTTAAGAAAGTCTGTGTTTATACCGTAATTTCCCGGCATTAGTGCAAAGTTGAGCAGAAAAGTGTTTTTTTTTTTTGAGATTCTTCCTATTTTCTGATTTTTTACTGCTCTGACATCAATTTGCCAGCCGCTCCCAATTGAGCTGCTCTGCTCTGCTCTGAGCTTTTTAAGCAGTCATCGAACACACATATTGATTTGTCATTTGGGCTAAATTAATTTTTGTTTATTTCCTTATCAGAAGTGTATTCGAGTTATTTTGCCATTCTGCAAGTGTCTTCATAATTCCAATGCATTATGTGCGTAATGTGATTTACATAATTGATTTCTTTTTAATTGTTTAAATTTCAAAAAGAACAATTTTAATATTACTTTCTAGGGAGATTTATGAAATATTTATAAATTTGTCATAATTTTTAATGAAATTTTTGCAATTATTTTGAATTGATAGAAATGTTTCTAAAGGTTTGTCATAATGCTATTACATAATAAAAACTGTTCGTTTGTTGTAACAGCTTTTCGATAAAAAAAAAGATCTTAAATTGTTCTTTATACTTCGTTAAAGGTTTCCAAATACATTATTTGTAAATAAAACTTTTAAAAAAATATGTATTTAATGCAAAATTGCTATTATTTTTTTAATATTTATCTGATATTAAAAATTTTAACATTTTTCCAAATTATTTCATTAATTTTTGGAGATTTTTACTGGCTTGTTACCGAAATTTATTATGCGCGACGGCCCCGATAGATATAGATTTTAATGTAAGAACAAATATATTCGCGCGCGAATATATTTGTTCTTACATTAAAATCTATATCTATCGGGGCCGTCGCGCATAATAAATTTCGGTAACAAGCCAGTAAAAATCTCCAAAAATTAATGAAATAATTTGGAAAAATGTTAAAATTTTTAATATCAGATAAATATTAAAAAAATAATAGCAATTTTGCATTAAATACATATTTTTTTAAAAGTTTTATTTACAAATAATGTATTTGGAAACCTTTAACGAAGTATAAAGAACAATTTAAGATCTTTTTTTTTATCGAAAAGCTGTTACAACAAACGAACAGTTTTTATTATGTAATAGCATTATGACAAACCTTTAGAAACATTTCTATCAATTCAAAATAATTGCAAAAATTTCATTAAAAATTATGACAAATTTATAAATATTTCATAAATCTCCCTAGAAAGTAATATTAAAATTGTTCTTTTTGAAATTTAAACAATTAAAAAGAAATCAATTATGTAAATCACATTACGCACATAATGCATTGGAATTATGAAGACACTTGCAGAATGGCAAAATAACTCGAATACACTTCTGATAAGGAAATAAACAAAAATTAATTTAGCCCAAATGACAAATCAATATGTGTGTTCGATGACTGCTTAAAAAGCTCAGAGCAGAGCAGAGCAGCTCAATTGGGAGCGGCTGGCAAATTGATGTCAGAGCAGTAAAAAATCAGAAAATAGGAAGAATCTCAAAAAAAAAAAACACTTTTCTGCTCAACTTTGCACTAATGCCGGGAAATTACGGTATAAACACAGACTTTCTTAAAATGCCGAACGATGTAAACAAAAATGAAAAAATGAAAGAAGAAATGAATAATACATCTTTCTTACGTTTAATTTGTAATTGTCTCCAATATAAAATACTTTTTGCACGCTTCAATTGATAACACCGAAGCTTTTAAAACCGTATGTCAGTGGTTTGGGTGCTTAGAATACTAAAAGGGAGTGGTGAATTAAATGTGTGAGGTGCTCTTGTTTTAAAATTGACACCCACTTCCGCTTTGGTGAGATTTGCTGGACCTTTCCCCTTTTTAAATTACAATTTTTTTTAACTTGACAACATATCGACGAATCGTTTATGTCAAAACATTACCTTGTTGTGAAAATTGTTCCTCAAATGTTTTTTGGGTCGCTGATTACGAAAATCGGGGGCCCACAGTCTTAAAATATTCATGTCACCTTTAAAAATGCTTAAAAACTCCTTTTCAAGGGTTTTCACGATAATTTAAATTATAATCAAAAATAATCCAATCAAATATGTACATTTTATGCAATATTTTGGGGCGATACGGTGTCCAAGCTCTTATATCCAAACCCGAATTCAAGACATCGACAATTCTCAATGAGAACCTAGTAGCCATCGAACTTAATAAGACTGAGATTTATTTCAATAATTCAATTTATGTGGGTATATGCATTCTCGATTTGGCAAAGACTACAATTTATAATTTCCATTGCAACTATTTCGACTAAGTAATAATTAATTTTTGCAAATATATTTGTTCTTACATTATCCAAAATGTATTTAATGTATGCATTTTCATAAAAATCTATATTAATAAAATTATTTTTAAACTTAAAAAGTGTTTATCATTTTAGAAACTCCATTTGAGTTTTCAACATTGCAACCTTACAACAATGATAAAAAAACAAAACCCCTTTAGGAAAATTATAGAATTATTGTATTTTGGGGAAAAATTAAAATAACCGTGATAAGCCACGTTTTCAAAAATTTCATAAAAATGAATTTAACGTTCAAACTTTATGAAATAATTAAAAAATTATCGCAATATGGTAACAAGCAAGTAAAAATTTCCAAAAATAATGAAATAATTTTTAATATCAGATAAATGTTAAAAAAATAGAGAAGCAAGTTTTACAATATATATGCACATATTTCAAAATACATTTTTACGTAGCAAAACCAATCATCAAAAACATTTAAAAACGAAGTTAGAGTGAAACAAAGTGCCAGTAAAAGCAGCGAAAGTAACAGAATCACAGAATTAAAGAAAGACACAGCACGATTATAATCAGACCTCACCAACTAAGTCTACTTTATCGCGCATAAAACCTGCTCGCCAGAATCAACGGCCTTACTTAAGCAGTTTTCGTTGTAAAAATTAGTTTGGCGCTTGCAGGTAAAAACAGGTAAACAAACAGCTGATGAGCTGGGCTCCGAGTTGTAAAGAGAAAAAGTAAAAAAAAGCTGGGAGCTTTGTTCCTGAAGAACCGCCGTGGTCCTGACCCCTGCCGCCTCCACCACCATGTATAAGTCGATTTTTTTTTTGGCAGTTTATGCAAAATATGAAATAACACTGACGTCACAAGAATTTTTTCACTTTTTCCCTTTACAACTAGGAGCCCTGCTCATCAGCTGTTTATTTACCTGTTTTTACCAGCAAGTGCAAAACGAATTTTTACCACGAACACTGCTTAAGGGGACTATCCAGTGATTTTTGGTCTAAAATCAAGTTTTTTACGAATTTTTTTATTGCATATTCTGTCCTCTATCGTCCTGCGTTTTCAGATTTAAAAAAAATAACGTACAACATGCTTTTTTTCATGTTTTTTCAAGAGCGTGTACGGCGTCACATGGCGCTCGTAACTCGGCAACAGAAACCGAACGTGTAACTTCAAAGATGAATATCTCGATAACTTTGTTTACCTTTTTTTCAACTTTTAATCGTAATTACAACGTGAGTTTTCAACCGATTTTAATTATACAAAGTGGAAAATGTTCGTCATTCAATATAGACCAAATATAACAGACAGATTTTTGATTTATAAAAAATTCACTAAATTATAAACAAAAATGTAAAAAAACTCGAAAAAACCCTTATTTTAGGCCTGTTTTGGACTCATCCGCACATAGTATTCGTGGATTGTTAATAAACAAAAGATGATATCGAAATCCTTTCTGGTACATTTGTTTATCATTAATTACCGAACATTTTGACGCCAACAAAATTGAAATCGGATAAAAATTCACGTAGATACTAATTATCCGTTGAAGTTGGCCTATTTTTCAATTGTTATGTAATAAAATGTTGTTAAAAATCATATTTTTCTGACAAACGAATATGATTATGTTTTTCATTTGATAGTAGCTATATTCTCTCAAAATTTGATCTAAATCGGTACACTAGATCAAATTTTAGCCATTTCACTGGATAGTGATAGTGCCTTAAGTAATACCCTTGACACACTGCAGCATCGAATGAACATTGCAGTATCATTCGGCTATGAATGATCTTTCGCGCCCAGTATGTCATGTCCAATGTTCATTCAACAGCTTCATTCGTCATTCAATCGAATGAAGTCAAAATAACTTCATTCAATGAAGATGGAAGTGAAATTGGGAAATTATCGAACAACTTTCCACGAAATTTCCAGTAGAATTTCCAACTGAAATACCTAACTGTCAAACTGTCATTCAGATTTCAGAATTTTTTAAAAAGTAGTAGGTTCCATTGTAAATAACTGTTGTTGAGCCTCAATTAATAATTTTTATTAAATTTAAAAGTATAAATCACTATGTAATCACTTTCAGTTCATATATTTAGCAGTTTGTGTAAAGTTTCTATTTTGACAGTTCCAATGAACATTGAGAAATGCAGTGTGTCGCTTCTAAAATGAATGATCATTGAAAGCCAATGAAGTTGGAAGAATGCTCATTCGTTTTTGCAGTGTGTCAAGGGTATTAGACAACTGATTCTGGCGAGCAAGCTTTCATAATAAGATCAGTATAATTTTCATAGGTTCGATTTAAAAGGCTGATACCAGGTATTCATAAAGCATACAGCAAAACCCATTTTCCTCCAGCAAAACACACTTTATTCCACTGAAAACTAAAGCTTTAGTGTTTGTAGCAATGTTAATATGTATATATGGGGTACCCTTCGAGTATATGTTAAAATGTTATGCACTTAGCGGACTTTGCTGCAAGTAAAACAACCTGCTGCCTCAACAATTTACTTAGCTTCCGATTTTGTTTTTTTCTTATACTTGATTTCGCGGGCTCTTTGCGTTTGTGATCACATCATGCGCAACTGCGCGGTGTGTTTCTGACTTCTCTTTAACTGTGTTCCTGTTACTTTGCCTTTAGATTCACTGGTACATCCCGTAATTATTTTGCTTTGGATGCTTTTGTCTGTTCAATATTATCAATTGCTCTTGATAATAAAAAATATAGGATGGCTGGTGAAAAAATATGTAATTTAAAATATGTAAATTTTTTCTAGCTAACAGATACGCATGTGCACAAGATTTTAATATACTTAGAACGCCCTTCTCGAGTATATGAATGTAAAAACACATAAATTATAAATCCAATTGGCGTCTTGTGACCAAGCAGGAGCTTCCTATACAAAAGCAGCAAGCTGTCTACTGACATGAAGGAAAAGCTTTGTGAAAAGTTATATACTCTAGCAGATTTTGTTGCGTGTGAAAGAAGATATCAATTTGCTTGGCTGATTCTACCGAGAGTATTTTATATTTGTTTTTCTTTTACCAGATTTCGCGGGCTTTTGCAGCTGCGATCAACATCAACAATCGTGCTTCTGGCTTTCCTTCAAGTCTGTGTTCCTGTTACTTAGCGTGATACCTACAGCTATAATAATGCAAATAATTTGCATTAAAATAAATACTTTGATTGTTCTCAGATAATATTTTGTTATTAGAAATTATATATTATTATCGGATGTTAATAATTAATACCCTCACTTCGTATAATGATAATCCCCAAAAATAAAAACCACATTATTTCACAACATGATGTAATATGAGCATCACACGAACACACGCATGCACACATATTCACTTGCCCTTTCTTTCTCTCGTACATGACCATGTGACGTCACAAACCAATTGGCACAGCGAAGAAAATCCAAGATGGTGGAAAAGGTGAATTCAGAGGTTATATGTAAAACCCCATGTTAAATTGCGTTAGAACCGGCATAGCATATCTTCCACTTGGTACATGGACTACCCCCAACTCACCGACCCCAAACCAGTTCGAGAGTCAAGACCAGTCCTCAGCTGAGGACCCCGCTCCCGCCAAAGACCCCGGCTAAGCCAACGACCCCGAACCAGTTCCCGAACACCAGCAAACCAGTCTCAAGGTCAACGACCGCGACCTAGATTACAGGGCCTACCAACAGGTGATTGATTGATGGCCTTGACAGGTGATTGATTGATGACCTTGACTTACAGGCAACTGATGGCATTGACCTGCATTCCATCCCACGTGATTTACCTCTCAGTCTAAACCGTCTGGTGCAGATTCCAAGGTCAGCCACTGAGGGGCCCACCAACTACTTCTACACCTCCCATAGACATGATGTACCCGTCGAGCCATCGAGTTCTCAACATTCGCCCCCAGCCCCCGCCCCCGCCGCCGCCCCCGCCCCCGCCACCGCCAAAGACCCCGCCCAAGCCAACGACTCGAACCAGTTCCCGAACACCAGCAAACCAGTCTCAAGGTCAACGACCGCGACCTAGATTCCAGGGCCTACCAACAGGTGATTGATTGATGACCTTGACTTGGATTCCAACACTACAGGCAACTGATGGCATTGACCTGAATTCCATCCCACGTGCTCTCAGTCCAAACCGTCTCGCGCAGATTCCAAGGTCAGCCACTTATGATAATTACAGGTGATTTATGACCTGTCAACCAATTAACATAATTACAGGTGATTAATCACCTTGACCTAAATCCCAAAACCGGTTTTGGTTCCCAGACTCAAGGGACCTAGTACCTACTGACGCGGTACCCACTGTAGAGTTAGCCTGTACTTCGCGGCAAGGAAATAGAGATCCTTCTGGCAGTTGTCGACCAGCTTAGAAGATATCCGGCCAGGTCTAATGCCTTCATGACCGCTTGACTATCTGATAACAGAATTACCTTGGCTACCGGCCTTGGATTTGAGTGCATTGCTAGACAGGCTGGAAAAGTTGCCACAAACTATTCCTGGAAAACCTTGGCGAAATTAAGCGGAAGCTTTTTTTGCAAGTTAATTGATGGGGAAACCCTCCAGCTCCTGCACCCGACTCTGATTTAGATCCGTCTGTGTACAAGATAACGTCATGGTCCTTGTCAAGTATTCGGATATTAAGGTCACTGCCGAAATTTAATTATGTGGCCATGTAGTCGGGAGGTCCTAATACCATTTACTGTGGTAGAGAGCGCAGTATATTACTGTCTCCATAGGTCTTCTCGACCCAGCAACCCCCTTCACGTAGCCGGACGGCGATGCAGGCCACCTGCTGCCGTGTATATACTACATTGTCAATCGCTGCATCTGAGCTATTAGATGATAACTCCCTCTCAACCCCGATGACTATTAACTCATCCAAGCGCTCACTGAGCTCTTCATCGGATTCAGCCTCTTCGTTAGATGAAGCCTTGAAGTCTTGAGAAAATCTTTATCCATGCCTACCTTAGTCCAAAATAGAGTTTTTAGTCAACTCTTTTGAGCCCCTTTAGGCACTCGTGGTTGATTAGCAGTATCAGTGTTCTACTACTTCGCTAGGATTCCTCGGGCATGAATACCTTCCTGTTATGCATAGGTATGTCCATTTTTGGGAGCCAGATCCTCGCCCTTGGTCTTTTAGGAATATCACTCGCCAAAATAAGGTCCAGGTGGTTCCAGGTGTCGCTTAGACGTGCAACGTATTTTACCAGGAACTCCTTTGACAAATAATCCCACCTGATTACTCGGAACCCTGTGGTTACCTGCGAGGAATCAAAGGAGGGCAGCGGCCCTTCTGATGATCACGAACTCCATGACCATCTCTGACATTTCGGCCTCGATGTCAGCCCAGAGAAGGTCCAGAAGTCTGGCGGTACTAGAATTGGCATCGGTTAGTGCCACTAGAAGGTGGTCCTTCACTACTTCGCACATTGGCCGTTGAGGCTGATTGTTGGCCTCCTGAGGTAGAAACTTCCTCTAATGGTATTGGTCTTGAGAGCTTTTTGAAGTGAATACTTCTTTAGGCATGACTGGCACTTTTGGCCTGGGATAAAAACAAGAAATTCGCGTCACCCGCACTTTTGTTGCGTGCACTTTTGTTGCGTGCACTTTTGTTGCGCGCACTTTTCTGGGCACTTGTAGCCATGTAGCTGGAGGAGAAAACTGAAAGAGGCCAAGGCTCGATTTGGGCTGTAGTGCTATTGAGCTGAACTGAATACCTTTACTGCTCATATTGGTCTGGACTTAAATGTCATGTAAAAAATTTGATGAGTTTAGTCAATAGGAATTTGGCACTACCTTCTGGGTGCAGACCTCCGGAGTCTCCTGTCTTAGGCGTAGACTTTACAGGCAGTCACACACTCACTGCTACTAGATTGATGTCAAATTATCACCACTCCCTCGTAAAAAAAGTAAAGTAAAAAAGGCAGAGTGAAGCCCTACAAAGTCATAACATAGTGGAGCGAATGCTCCACTGAAATAAAGAACCTACTGCCTACACGGCAACTTTTTTCCCGCAACACAAGACTGGCCAATTCGGCTCACCCCTTCACCCTGCAGCCCTCCTCTTCACGCATATTACGGTTTAGCTGTTCATTTATAAATAGAACAACTCGGTTGTGGAACTCTCTTCCGCAGTCGGTGTTTCCGAGCTCTTATAACATCTCTGAGTTCAAGCGCAAGGTTCATCGACACCTACTCATGCACCCCCCTAACCTATCCTTTCTATTCCATCCTTCAGATCAAGCTTACTACTATACATTGCACCATGACTCGAACGACATGACGGACTAGTAGTACAAAGGGTGACTCCTAAGCTTCATCGTATCACAAAAAAAAAACATACATCTGAGCCCGTATGAACTGACATGATCAGTGAGAGATCAAGGTGACACGTAAAGATATCCGGAAAACTATCTGGCCTCCCTCCACCCTCTGCTACCTGACGTGGAAGAAAGTGATCCGGTCCCACTTCCTGGACAATCCTGTTCACAGTAAGACATCCAGAGTGAGCGCAAAAAAACTAACACAAGGCTGAATAATAATGAGAGAAAAACAAAGCTGGCCTGGTATACGAGACGATCTAACCACGCCACCAAGCACACTTAAGTCAGCATACTCTATTTTAGCATATCGAGGCTACTCAAATCCTAGCATCTATCTACAACATCTAAACCGCTGCTATATAAGACGATAGCCTTACCACATATGGATTTGAGACTTGAGAAATTACAGAGGCTTGACTACTCCGTCGTGTTTAAGAGAGAAGTCCTTTGGAGGAATGTCGACCCCTTTTTTGATCAAGGCGTATTGCGGCATAGATGTCATGAGGGGAATAAGTAGGTAGATTTTAGTTGCTATCTCGAGAGGCCAAGGACGGCTCCGGATTGGACATGATCTCTTTACAATTCTTCAATCTGGTCCTTCTGTTTTTCATTGATCGAACTCTAACGTCTGTGAAGCTATACTAATTTATCAAATACACCATCTTTGTTTATCTAATGAATGGCTGAGGCTACGGTAGCTCCCTTGAAGAAAATAAAAGCGAAGTCCATAGGTTGTTTCGACTTTGGGGATGAGCCGAAGTGTTTTAGACTTATATTTGAATTATACGGGGCGTGTGAAATTTCTTTGGTTCACACACTCCTGTGATACTTTTTACGCATTGAACTCTGGCTGTCATGTTTATCCCGTTGCGATCGTAATTATTATTTGTGTGACGATTGATTGAGCTGGTAGAACTTTTTCAACATGAGATACTTGGTGTTCTCTATTCTTTGGACTGTAATTTCAACTTCAGGTTAAAATCTCTAGCCCACGTGTCCAATCTTCCACTATGGCTGGTACTACTAAGTTGGTTGCTGTCCCTTGGCTGTTACCTTCTTGTAAGGGCAACTTCACGGTGTAGAAAATAAAATTTATTATTCGTTATATGATTCACATGTAACATTTGATGTAGTTCATATATCTGATATTTTTCCTTGATACTATATGATTCACATGTAATATGGCTGGACCAGTTGCTTTTTGACGGGCGACATATGCCTTGATCCAGCATGTGTTGAAACTCTTGCCTCGCAATCCTTAGCTGTTCAGGTGTGAGCCGTCTGGGTTTTGAATGCACTGGTGGACCTCTTGTTTTGGATGTAGTGTAATACCTGATGTTTGACCTTCGTGATTGGGTTAGGTATTGTAATGTCCTTGAATTCCTTCAACAGGTAATGGGATGTTCCGTTGATGGTGCTTAGTTGAATGCTGTGATGGGCCACGGCTGATGTACAATTTCATGGTTCCATCAATTAGTCTTTTGTTCTTCATGTCGATTAGTTAGTTAAAATGAGCCAAAAAATCTGAACCTAATATGGGTTCTGTTACCTGAGCCACAATAAAAGGCCAGCTGAAAGTCCTGCGTAAACCCAAATTGAGTTTGATAAGGCGTTGACCGTATGTCGCAATCTCTGTTCCGTTTACTGCATATAGTAGTCTTGTCGTGGGTTGTTTTGTTCTCTCTTCTGGTGTAGGGGGAACCACTGAAACCTCAGCTCCGGTGTCGACTAGAAACCGCTTCCTTGTGGATTTTTCGTTGATATATAGGCGACTGATGGATTTGGTGGGCTGACTAGTCGCCTTTAGCTGCCCATGACTTAGTTTTTTCTTGATAGCTGCACGGTTGTTGGCAACGTTTAGCTTTTTTGCCAAACTTACGGTGATACCAACACGCTGGCGGTGTCTCGGCTGGAGTGTAGCTCCTACGTCGCCCTCGGCTGTTACTATACGATGCCGACTGTTACTACGTGATGATCTTTGTGTCTTGTTGAACCTCAGCTCCGCTATGTGGTCTCTCAGGCAAGCTATTTGTTCCCGTAACTCCGTGAGGGGACATGTCGCTGCTGCTGTTGAAGTGGCTGCAATCTCGGGCATCGTCGTTATTTCCTCAATTTTATCGGCCATCTCAGCCAACTTGCTGACATCTTGACTTATGTTGGTGGCCAGGATTGCTTGTGTCTGCGGGGGAAGTCGTTGTAACCAGAGCGTACGTAACACCTCCTCTGAAACTCCATCAGAAGCTAACTCCCTCATTTGGTTGAGGAGCTGCGTAGGTTTTCGTCCATCCAAGGTGATGTCTCTCAAAAGTAGCTTTGTTCCAGAACTCGAATGTGGGATCCCGCGGGACAAAAATTTTCCCAATTTGTGTTTCTTTACTTTCTCATGAAAGAAAAAGCGGGGAAATTTTCACTTCCCCTCGTGCAGGAATTAGCCGGAGGTTTTCGGTCCTGCGATTTCTTGCAAGTTGTCAATTGACAATTTTTTGTATGTGTGTGGGTATCTTAAAAAGCGGCATGCACATAGACAATCGACATTTATGTTATCTTCTTCTTTATTTGCAAGAAATTGCCCAAAAGTCGTTTCTTTACTTTCTGAATTTTTGACAAAATTATCCCCACCATTCAACTAAGTTTTTGCCCAACAAATTTTTGCAGGAAAAGTACTGGAACAAAGCTAGTTTCTGCAGCCTTTTTTGCTCGGAGTCTTGAAACGCCAAGAGAATGTGTTTCTTCAGCTCTTCGTACTTGTTTACTTTGGGCGGGTTGCGGATAATTTGTCGAACTTCTGCGAGGATGTCTGCATCTAAATTCCCTACCAGCGTATAGTATTGTGTACTATCCTGCGTGATGCCGTTGGTATGGAATTGAGCCTCTAACTGCCAAAACCATAAGTCGGGGCTCCTTTTCCAGAATGGTGGCACTCGTACCGCCACCTTTCCTTCCGATGACGCCTGTTCCTTGGGTAGCTGGCGTCTGGTCTGATTCCAAAGTCGGGTTTGATTGTATCATCGGGTCTGCTTCCATTGTCGGAGTGATTCCTTCGTCGGGGTATTCCTTCGTCGGGGTCACCACTTTGGCTGGTACTACTAAGTTGGTTGCTGTCCCTTGGCTGTTACCTTCTTGTAAGGGCTTTTGAGATCTACTATTACTATTAAATACTACTTCTTTCTAATACTGAACTGAATTACTTTATTATGAACATTCTTAAATCCTTTATATAATATGTACAAAATATTACATGTGAATCATATAGTATCAAGGAAAAATATCAGATATATGAACTACATCAAATGTTACATGTGAATCATATAACGAATAATAAATTTTATTTTCTACACCGTGAAGTTGCCACAAGTAGGGTTGCAGTGGCCAGAGGTCAGTACTCAACACTTCTCGTTCATGTTCCTGTGAAATGGTTAGTCGAAGTTTAAACTAAGTTCGACTGTTAAGTCATCGTAAACTTCAGTAAATCACTGGATTTTCGGTTGGTTTGTACCAGGTAAAGTATCGATCTTAAGGATCTTTGATCCTCAATAATCACAGTGATCGAGACCGTAGGAAGATCCACTTCAGGCTTTTGTTTGACAACGCGAAAACATGTGTTTCGTCATTAAACCTTGAACCACAACCGCACTATTATCGCGTCACTCACTCCACAGGGTTGCCAACTAATGTTTTATTAATGATATATTCTTTAGTAATTATGAAAAACATAATTAAAAATCTGATACTTTTGAAACCTTTGAAACTGTTTAAAATATGCCCAAAGAGCAGCACTTTTCATCTCCCTCTCATAATAATTATGGTCGAAAAACACGGTTGGGGTCCTCCAGACTACGAAGGTATCTCCCACACCGAAAAAACACATGCTTCAGCTCTTTAGAAATTAACGCCTTTTTGATGTTGAGCACCTTTGATCATGGGCCATGGGTCAAGGTAGAGTTTCGGAATGGGGAGAGCATTTTAATATAACACTCTGGAGCTTATTTCCAATTTTTCGGAATCATTTGCATATTCGTGAACCTTGTCCCTTATTTTATTTTTATTTTTACAATCATATGCATATTTCATGGATTGCCTTATACATACACTCCTTGGGTCGAGTGTTTCATGCTCTAGTGGATTGCAAATAAAAAGGACGATAAAAACCCTATCCCCGTGTACACAAGGAGAAACGTAGAAACTGCATGGATTTTGTTCCAGAGTGAATTTTAAATAAAATAGCAAAAAAGTGATTTGTCTGCTGTGGAGTGTATCACTTGAATGACTTCAAAACATGTTCTTTAAGTAGTTTAAGCTCTGGGTCGATAATAGGAATTTTAGAGACATTTGATTACGATAGAGAAGGGAATGTTTTGCACAGTCTGTTTGTTTTTAAGAGGTTTAATTCATAGACCAAAGTAATCTCTAATCTGGAAACACAAAACACAAGGCGAACAAATATTTTATCATGACTATTCACTATCCGCATGCCCAGAATGTACAGTGGTTCAAAGCACCGAAAAACCGATCAAAACTAGAAGGAATTGAGGTAATCAAAAGTAATTTTGCTCTCTAGATCCATTCTGATTGGAATAATGATGACAATTACTTCCAGTGCCGGCGGATCGTGTTGGGCTCGGGTGGGTAGTCAGGCAAATACATCTCCTCCCCCGAAGCTGTTATTTGGTAACAACTTTTCCTAAAGGCCCCCATACACGGTCAAATTGGATGTACATCCAGATTTTCATCAAACCCATAAGCCCAATGAGTTTTGATCAGCCGGCCGGCCCACAATCGATAGTTTTGGTTGTACATCTGCCCTTCAATGTACATACAATTTGATCGTGTATGGGGCCTTTAAAAAAGAGAGACGGTAGGTCGTTCGTTGTGAATTGGAAGATGGGTCGACATTGTACGGAACAACATGTGGTATCCTAGAAACTCCGGTGGATCACAATGTATCATGATGTGTTGAGGCTACGCCTCGATGAGATCGAGTTATGCGCGAACGAAGCTATTTGGTCTGCCGTTTGCTGAGCACAAAGCTGTAACTGCGCTGATCAGCAACCTGAGAAAACAAGTATCCGTAAGAATCAAGGTATGGGGACAGATCATTCACTCACAGCTCGCCTTAAGGTACCTGGAAGTGACGATCGACCACAGGCTTAGCTTTAAAACTCACTTGAAGGGTATGGCGGATAAAGCTTCCGCTATTTGTGCATGCCAATCCGTCGTCTCCTGTTGGCGAAGGTGGTTAGTTTAGTACAGCTTTACGCAGTGCCAGTATGGGCAGGCAGCAACAAGAAAAAAAGCTAGCAGCAGAAAATGGAGAGCCGCATTCAGACTAAAGTTGGAAAAAGATACGTGCGCTCGTACAGCGCTTGCGGTGTATGTGGCGAATTTTCACTGACACAAAGTTGCGTGCTTTGGTTCCGTCTAGTCTTTTACAGATAACCAAAAAATCTAAGTGACTTGTGTTTGCGTATTTGATATTATGGTGAATGCGGCCTTGAGGAAAAGTTGAAAGTAGACCAACTTTTGGGTTGCGTGCGTTCCTTTGACGTAGCTATATATCAGTCTGCATTTGAATGTAAGCACTTCTATTATATCAAACGCTGCCTGTCATCAGTGTCTGTCTCTAGCTTAAGCGTCCTTCGCACATGCTACACATACATGACTATATGCAATGATGAGGCGTGTAGCGGGAATTATACACATAGAGATACTGGCGAAAGAAAGTGGAACATGTTAGAGGGGAGAAAAAGTCAGTGCGACAGCAGATGATGCACTGTGTTTCTGTAGCGTAATGGCAAGGCAACTGAGACAAGTCTGTTAAAAGTCGGCGGGCCCTCTGACTTATCCCAAACGTAGATAGATCGGTTACGAGGGAGTGTTGGAAAGTAATACACGCAGTTGTTGAGTGGAAATTGAGGATAGAAAATACTTCCATCGTTTCGAGCACGATAGCTCAGCGCTGTGAGTGGTATATGACGAGGTATCCAGGATAATGCCGGGTAATATTATAATCAGTAGTGATGAGCAAAACTGGTGTTGCACATATAGCAAGACCAAGACCAGGCAGGACAAGTAAAAGTCAAGACAGAAAGATCAAGACAGCAAGGCTTTTTGCTCATCACTAAGTGACAAAAGTCTTGCAGTAATGATCAAAAAGACTTGTCTTGCACATTTAGCAGGATCAACACAAGACTGCAAGACTTTTTGCTCATCACTGCAAAAAATTTGGCTTTTAGTGAAGAGCAAAAGGTCTTTCTATCAGGATCTTGCAGTCTTGTTTTGTCCTGTGTTGTCTTGGTCTTGCTTTGGTCTAGCTAAAAGTGCAAGAAAAGGCAAGCCTGCAGGACCAGTCTTGCTCATCACAAACAATCAGATGCTGAGTTGTGTCTAAAATTCTTTTGGCAGGTCACTAATTAAAATAACATTTCATGCTCTTACCAACGCTCCAAGTTGCCTTTCTTGATCAGATTTCTATATTTAACCTTGAAATATGTGCAACTTAGTAGCTCTGTAGCGTCTGGTGCAGTCGTCGCTCTTTGTTCTCTTCTTATTAGAATGATACTTTTCTCCCTTTTATTTTTGCCGCCTTTCAACTCTGTTTTTACGGTCTCTGCGAGTTCTGCATCAAATGGGACAATAGTGAGATCATTTCAAAGCGTCTCTACCTGTCGCTCGGCATTCCATTTCCAGGGCCTCTTCTTGGTCTTGCTTTCAACGAGGTATAGAGTCCACAAGAACTGTCGCCAGCATTTGAACCTATTGTACTATTGACCCCCCGTACTTCGAACTTTTTTAGGTCAGACCACTTGAAAAACACAGTAGACTAGTCTCAAAGGTTTACTCTTCTGTTTATAGCACTTGCTCATTTCGGTGAGTAGGGTAGTTGTGTTGATTCGAAGAATACTATCTAGTTGAATTTATATTCTCAGCCCACAATATCATGATAGTATAAGGTAGTTACCCGAATGAAAGTTTCCACCTCGGCACGTTTGTACTGTGGGATATTAGGTTGCGAGAGGCTCCATCAGATATCAGGGATATCAGAAAGAATGAATGTTATTTTCGTAGGAGAATTAAAAAACCTCTCTTGAATGGTAGTTGGGCGATTAAACTCCTATGGGCTCCAAGTCAGGATAATGGTAAAAAGATATTTACTATTTACTACGAAACATATTGTTCTAAAATGCAAAGTGGGACGTATGCATTATGCATAACACAATTGTTTTCTTGTGTCACCGTGTTCCTCACTAATTGTGACTTTTCATGGCGCGCTTTCAGTTTACCATACTGGCTAGTGAACATGTTTAAAATTTTTACAATTTGATATTGAAATTTGGCATTAAAACATGGTTATAGCCACAGGTAATAAAAGGATAATAAACCAGTAATAAAAGAGTAATAAAACAAGGTATCCACTTTAAAGGTACGTAATATAGATTAATTATTAATTTTATGTTTTATATCTTGAAAAATGGAGACGATAAACAGTAAATAATACCACACACGAAAAAGGTGCAGCCTGTTTTATATTCGCAATTGCTGCCTTTGTCAGTGTAACTCTTGTCAGGGTTTTTGGGAAGATGGTTTTGCCCTCTAGTCTGGAGATCTCTTAAGTCTTGCAGAATTTAACTGTCTAGTGTACGCTGCGTGGCTTAAGTTAGGGCCTGGTATTTGATATTTGATATTTGATATTTATTAATGGACAATTTATGTACAAAGACAGAGTCTTACAAATAGTACACTATTCTACTATAGGCATGAATACAAAATCAAAAAGTGTTAATAATGAAGCTAAAAATTACTGGAGACTACATTACAATAAAGCACATAAGAAATGAATAAAAAAATTAGAAAGAATAAATAAGATAAATAAAAAAATTAGAAAAAGAAAACGGAAAAACAGAAAGAAGAAGAATAAAGTAAGAAACTAATTAAAATGATAAAAATTATATAAAAAAGCAAAACAAAGGCATGTGATGTGTGGATAAGTGGGCAGATGCTAGACTTCGGAGAAGTGAGTAGTAATAAATTTTCTGAATCTGTTAGCGGAAGCAGCTGATTGGATTATTTGGGGCAAGGAATTCCATATTCTCCCAATATGAACGAAGTAAGAACTTTCGAGAACTTTGAAGTTGAATTTCGGAAGTGCTATCATTTTATGTCTTGTACTTCGGAGTAGCTTAATGAATTCTCTGAGGTAGGCAGGTTCGCCGCTATTAAGAACTTTATAAAAAAAGAGTAGGTTATTCTTAACTAGATGATTTGTTAAAGAGCAATTCAAGATACTGAAACGATATTGAGCGATGTGATCAAATCGTCTTAGCTTATAAGCAAATCGAATGCAATCATTGTACGCGATCTCAAGCTTTTTTCCACACAGGCAATCCAATTTAGGAAAAATGATTGAACCGTGAGTAAAATGGGGCAACAGCAAAATTTAATTAGATTACATCGCAAGCTAGTCGGCAAGATATCAGCGAATAACCAGAGTCTACGGATACTGGCGTAGATAGTTCTCAGTTTGGCGTTAACATGGTCACAGCAGGTCATTGTTGAATTCAAAATTACCCCTAAGTTTCGCGCGCGCTGAACATACGGTATAGGACTATTTCCTAGGTAAACCCCAGGAAAATAAGATAAATCCAGCGGGTTTCTGTATATTACTAAGGCCTGAGATTTTTTAGGGTTAAGTTTCAATTTGTTTTCAAGAGCCCAGTTCAGAACACGCATTAAGTCATCGTTAAGTCTCCATATACAATCTTCGATAAGTCCTAACGGTCGATTTAAGTAAATCTGTACGTCATCTGCGTATAAGTGAATCAGACAGTGCTTAACTACAGTGGGGAGGTCATTTATAAATAGGCGGAATAGTAAGGGGCCAAGGATGGATCCTTGGGGAACGCCAGATTTTAAGGAAGCTGGCTTTGAGCAGCAGTCCCCGATTTTAACTCTCTGGGAACGTGATTTTAAGAACGCATACATTAATTTTAGCGCTGGTTTGCTGAAGTTAAAGTAGTACGCTAATTTTCTCAACAGCAAGTCATGATCGACGCTATCAAAGGCCTTGGAAAAATCCAGGAGCGCAAGAGCTACAAAATTGTCCTTATCCATCGCAAGGCGAAAGTCAGAAGTGATCTTTAACAGCGCAGTGTCACAGCTGTGTGCAGGACGGAAACCCGATTGGTACGGACTTAAAAGATTGTTTTGGGTTGAATGGAGTCTAATTTGGGAGTCCATTATTTTCTCGAGCGCTTTGGCCAGAAAGCAAAGAAGACTTATTGGCCTGAAGTCCCCGACAGATTTTGGAGTGGCGATCTTGGCAATAGGGATGACTAGCGCCTCTTTCCACGCTGTGGGAAAGACACTGAAAGTGAGACAGTGGTTGAAGATATCAGTTATAGGGTAAGCGACATAAGGGAGGATTAGTTTTATGAATTGTGGAGCAACTTCATCAGGACCAACAGCATTCGAGCGAATGGATAGTATCACCCTAGCAAGATCTATAACATCAATACAGCTGAAACTGAAGTCACTATCGAGATCACACTTAGCAGAGAATATTGCATAAATTAAATATAAATTTGGTGAGTCTGTTTCATCAACGTTTGAAATAGATGCAAAGTAACCATTCATGTCGTCAACATCATAGCTGCAGGAGATACTGGCATCTTTATGCACACCTAGGTTGCTCAGAGTATTCCACAGCTTTTTTGGAGCTACCTTTGGGTTGAGTTTATTTTCATAATAACGCCGTTTCGCATCTTTGATTTTCTTATTCACTAAGTTCCTAGCTTTTTTAAAGCGAGCAAGACTTACTTCTGATTTGGTTCGTTTGTACATGGCATGCAAGAAATCGCGTTCAGCTAGCGCATATTGTATACCGGTTGAGAACCATTCAGGATATTTTATATTAATACGCTTTATTTTCAGAGGAGCATATTTGTCCAGGAGCAATTTCACATTACTGCTGAAGTTTAGAACCATTGTGTCTAAGGTACTCAGGTAGCTTTCAGAGGGCACGTTCTCGTGTATATTCCAGCTGCTCGGGGCAAACCAGTCCGTTTGACCACATTCAATGAATAAGGAATTTATGTCAACGTTTTTGAAATCGCGGTAAACAGACTCTTTGTATGGGCGGGTATATTGTGGCAGTTTTATGTCATATTTTAGCACCAGAATATCATGATCTAGGTTTGCGGGGGGTGTGAACTGTGAAATAGATTTAACTTTGTTTGGGTGTGTAGATAGCAGAAGATCTAACTGCGATGAAGAAAACTTGCTGTAATAAGTTGGAATTCGATTTAGCACTGATATGTCAAGGGTTTGCAGGAGAAACAGCAAGCTATCTGAAAGTTCATTTCTATTTAGAATATTAACATTAAAATCACCGGCTATAATGATATTATCGATATTATTATGGTATTTGTACGGCAAAGAGAGGAAGCAGGATACCCGGCTTGGGATTGTGGTCCTATAGGTGATGATTGCCGTAATCCTGGCAATATCTCTTCGGATTCTATTTAGGAGGCCCATTGTTGTTTATTTGTTGTTAGTGCATCTTTGGAATGAGACTCCATATTGCTTGCCGAAAGTCACTTTACGGGTCTTTCCTCGATTAGACACAAAAATTGGTGAGGTGAGGGTATGCCCATACAACCACTTGGCTTCTTTCTAGCTTTCGTAGTATTCTATTTATCGTTACTAGCCACAGTAACGAAAAGATCAAGTTTCCTTGTGGTATAACTTTGTTGGCGTACTTCGTTGATATCTTGGTTTCTAAATACGCTCGGTATAGCCGTTAGGAATTGGCCGTTGCTCTTACGTTTAGGGCTATGAGAACTTCTCGAATCGATTCAGTGCGTACATTGTAAAAGAGGCCTTCTATGTCCAGCCATTTGTAGTGTTAGGTCCTTTCAATAGCTCTCGATGTATCTTCTTACTTCTAAATCACCTACCTTCAATTTGATATAGAACAAGTGTTTGTACCTACTCTTCCGTTGGATTTAAGTGTGTCACACACGAACGGATGGACGGGAGCACGGAGTCTATGTATCAGCGCCCTTTTCGTGAAAAACGCGATTCGCTACTTATCTTTTTGGCGCCCTTTTTATTTGTCTCATTTGAGATATCGTCAAATTTCAAATCCTTACATAATTTTAGTCTTACAGAAATTCCTCGTAGAACGGCATACCTTTAGTTCATGCATTATTAATGCTCCTAGAACTCCGGAAGTTTCATTTCCCACCTAGAATACACACTAAGACGAATTATACATCTCGGGGTGTGCGATAGATTTAACAAGCAAAGCCATACAAAGCGTGGGTGGCTGGGCGAGATGGAACTCTACTATTTGTGCAGCAACACTTACCAGAACTTAATTCATTTTGTTACAATATTATTAGTGTGTGTGTTAGTGAGCAGTTTGCATAAGAGTGTGACATCAAAAGCCTCAGAGGGTAACCAACAGGAATCGGATTTGCTAACCGAAAAAGGATTTTCGCCAGAGGAATCCTTTTGCCACTCTCATATCTTCAATGAGCACTCATTCAATCCTTTGTGTACAATGTAAAGTTTGAGAGGCTTACTGCATTATTGATTCTGAGCCTTTATCCTTATATGGAGCGAGCGGCAAGATGATGGCATGCGAAGGGATTTCGTAATGCCAAGGAATTTTCCTGCTTGATAACGTCTTAAAAAATTTAAAAATTGTTGTCCTTTGACGTTTTAAATGGATACAAATACTCGATCGCTGCCTGTAGGCACTGACTATACTATCCGTGCATGTGTGTAAGTTTTCAAGGGTATTTATTTATGTGAATTTATGCGTATGTGGAAATATTTTTGGGATTCTGCTGGGGCCGTTGCTGACTTGTGTAACTTTCGAACGTGAGGGACTATTTTTATGAATGTCCCCTGCTTTAAAATGTCCATTTAATTTTGCATGTTGACCGAAGGGACTGATATATGGCAAATGAATTGGGGTTGTTAAATTTAATAAATCCACTTTAATCAAATTAAAAGGAGATCTCCACAGACAAATGTGCTAAGCTCTACAATTTGTTTGTATGTGTTTTTTTAATTTTCACATGTTCTTTCAGCTTTAATTTTGGAAATTAACAGTTGCTTTTTGAAGTAGGTTAAAGTTGGATGGACTGAATCTTAATAGTTTTAAGTAATCCTAGTTATTTATGATCAGCCTTGCTACTCGTAGATGGTCTTGAGATGACCACGCCTTATGGCTTTAGTTTGAGATACCGCCTTCATTTTGTTTCATTGCTTGTTGGTTTCTATACCCAGCTAAAAATTTATTGTTCTTTTTTGCGTAATTCTTGGCCATGTTTGCATTTCAGTGCTTGAGAATTTCACTCAAGTGAGTTTTTTGTGACGCCATATAAATAATGTGATTCATACCCACAAACGTCCATCGATTCGAAGTCTCTTGATGTAAATAGGTCGGAATATTTTGCAGATTATGCTTCATTCACCTGAAACTTTTTTTTACTGTAGCCTGATATTTTTATGTGGGAAAACTATGCTTAGTATTATTGGTCGAACAATATGCGCCTGGTCTGGACAAAATACAGGGCAATCAAGACGAAACTAAGTACGTTTGTATAAATAATTATGTATGTTGGTAGGTACCTAACTGATTCTAATCCCAAAAGCTAATTAAACCTTGAGAGATCCTTCCTCCTATAGGGCTTATAATGCTTGCGATGGCAAACTTGTCAAGAAGGAAATATATGATAGATCACTTCCTATAGTGAACGGTCGGGTGATCTGCCCGATAACCAGTTCGGCCATTCGATATTCGACCCGGTCCACTTTTTAGACGAATCTAGCCAGAGCAGAAATTTATAAAGGTGCATGTTGAGCCATGATAACCCTTTGCCAAAAAGGGAACGAACTTAATTCAGTTTAAATTTTAATGTTTGTGCCGAGAGGTTGCGTAAGACACGAAGATTGCGTATATGCCTTTTAACATAAGGTACCATCCAACTATCAATTGCACGACTCATGTGAGTCCATCTTGTCTGGGCTAGATATTGGTGACTCTAGCTAGAGCATATTTACAGGGTGGAAGCTTATTATCCCTTATTACGTTATACCTTGATCTGATGTTATTCTGTCTGCCATTTTCTTCTTTTTTCTGAAGATTAGATTATTATTATTATTATTATTATTTATTTTAATACCATGTACACAAGATAGAATCTTATAACTAGTACATTTATTAATACATCGGTAGGGTAGGAGGATATGAAAGAGTAATAAAATAAAATAAAGAAAAAAAAATACATAAAATAAAAAAAAAAAAACTACATAAAAAACACATAATTGAAAAAGTATAACAGATAAATAGTTTAAAAGAAAGAAAATTTATAACAGAAAACTCGAATTTGCGCTTTAAACAACCCTGTTAGTGATATGATGGAAAAGACGCTTCTTAAAAATGCCCGCTGAATCAATGCGCTGGAGATCAACTGGAAGACAATTCCAAAGCAACGCCGCGAAGACAAAGAAAGAACGTTGTCCAATCAAGGTACGAAATTGTGGAATAATTAAATTATTATTTCTGAGAGATTGTGAGGGTATTACGAATTGGTTAAGGTAAGCCGGTTTTCGGTGATGCAGGATATCATGGAGTAGACGCAAGAGTCTGTACTCCCGATAGTCACTGAAAGAACAACCAAGGATAGAATTAGAGTAGGGAGATATATGATCATAACGACGAAGTTTATGGACAAATCGTACGCAGTCGTTGAAGGCAATGTTAAGCTTACGGGCGCAGGAAGAGTCAAGAGAAGGGAAAATAGACAGGCCATGCATTAGGTGGGGGAGTAGTAACGCTTTCATTAAACTCATACGCAGAGAGCTAGTCAGCAAACTACAGTGAAACCTAAGTTTCGACAGCTGACCATAGGTTTTCTGAACAATGAAGCTAATGTGATCGCAACATGTTAAACTACTATTCAAGATTACACCAAGATTTTTCACTTTATCAACGCGGACGAGGGGAACTCCATTTAAAACAATATCAGATACATTAGGACAGTTAAAGGCGGAGTGAGAGAGAAACATGCATTTTGATTTCTGAGGATTAAGTAGTAGATGGTTCAATGTCGACCAAAAGGAAACACGCTGCAGATCTGCGTTAAGTTTCTCCAAACTACTGAGGAATTGTTCTTTTGGGGAAGATATATAAATTTGAACATCATCTGCATACATGTGAATCTTGGAATCTTTGACTACAGAAGGAAGATCATTAATGAAAATCCCGAATAGAAGCGGACCAAGGATGGAGCCTTGGGGCACACCAGCGTGAAGAGCAGCAATTGAGGAAGAATTGTTACCGAGCAGAACTTTCTGGGAACGATTGGTTAAGAAACTATGTATCAGTTTAAGGGCAGGAAAAGAAAAATTAGCTTGGGAGGCGAGTTTTTTAAGAAGCAAACCGTGATTAACACTATCAAAAGCTTTTGAGAAATCGAGCAACAATAAGCAGCAAATGTGATGTTGGTCAAGTGACTTTCGAATATCAGACGTCACTTTTAGGAGGGCAGTTTCACAGCTATGGCGTTTGCGAAAGCCAGATTGCCATTCGTTAATGAGTTGAATTCGTACACAAAACTCGAGTATTTGGGCAGCAATAAGCTTTTCAAGAATCTTAGCCAAAAAAGGAAGTATACTGATGGGACGGAAATCCCCGGGGGTGGCAGGGGATGGGCATTTAGGAATAGGCGTGATTAAAGCAAGTTTCCATGACGATGGAAACTTAGAAACTGTGAGGCATGTGTTAAAAATGTGGGTCAGAACCGGCAAGAGGCAATGTATAAGCATATTTAGGAATCTAGGAGATATATTGTCACTACCAGTCGCTTGTGACCTAACTGTTTTTAGTGCAGATATAACCTCAAGGTAATCAACACAGCGAAAGCAAAAGCCATCAGGAGATGAGTCAGGGAGAGTATTAACCTCGGCAATCGTATGGTTTCCAATAAAATGTTGATTGAGGCTTTCTGGGCAAAGATTATGAGCCGCAGAGTTATTTTTAGAATGCACGCCCAAGGACCGTAAGTTATTCCAGACAGTTTTAGCTCGAAGCGAAGGATCAAGCTTACGAGCATAATAACTTCTCTTAGCCTCCTGGATTTTGGAAGTGACAATATTCCGGATACGTTTGAAAGAACGAATGGCAGTAGCACTTTTAACTTTTTTAGACCACCGATAAAGAAATTCCCGTTCAGCAATAAGCGATTTTATTTCAGTAGTAAACCAAGGTTTAGATTTGGCGGTAAGAGTTTTGCACTTCAAAGGAATGAACTCATCGAATAAGCAGAGCAGTAGCCTATCAAATTTAGCAACTTTATCATCAACGTCAATCATGGTGAAAATATTCCCCCATGCAAGGGAAGAACATCTGCGTACGAGTTCAACACGATCAACACTGGAGAAATCACGATAAATCAGAGTTTTCACTTGAGAGGAATCAACAGAGAAGCTGTGGCACAAGAATAAAATATCGTGGTCCAAGTAACTAGGAGGAGAGATTTGGTTTAGAAAGGTGATAGAGTTAATATCATTGGAAAGAAACACGTCGAGCAGTGAGGGTTCCCTGCAATTGAAGTATGTAGGGAGTACGTTGATAGCTTCCAAACTCAGTGAATTCATGTGCACAAAAAAGGTTCGCAGGGAGGACTTCTTTAATAAATTCACGTTAAAATCACCAACAAGGATGTTTTTGTAAACACGAGATAAGTAATCAAGGGTATCACAAAGTTCTTTTACATTATCAGGGGTAAAAAGGCCGGGGGGAGAATATACACAAACAAGAAGAAGCTTGTCGGCAGTATTAGATATATCAATGCAAATGAATTCGATTCCCGAACCCTTAGAAAATCCAACGATTTTGCATTGGAGGTTTTCGCGCACGTAGATAGCTACACCACCGCCAATCCGTCCTGGACGATGATTACGGAATAATTTAAAACCATTAATTGCAACCATAGAGGAAGAAATAGAGGGGTTAAGCCAATTTTCGGTGATAAGTACAGCGTGCGTACCTGAATTGATAAAAATTTCATTTAATTCGCCAATTTTCGAACGAATGCTTCGCGAATTTAATAAGCAAGCGTTAAATTCGTGTTGGTTAGCACTAAAGATCTTGATCAACGTTCTCACCCGGTCCTCGCGACTTAGGCTAATTGACATTAAAAGAAATCAGAAGCGCGAGACAGCAAACACTTTTATGAAGCGAGAGACGACTAAGGAAAAAAAAAGTTTTATAATTGTGTTAAAGCGCAAGTACATATAGTGAGAAAAGACAGAGTAGAGAAAGAGGAAAAAAAAATAAAAAAAATAAAAAAAAAAATAAAATACAATACAAAATAAAATAGACAAAAAAAATAAAATATGTAAATATGATTAAGTTGTTACATATGTAATATGATTAGGTTAGGTTAAATATGGTTGCGCTGTTTGACCTCATACATTTAGGCCAATGGGATTCTGATGTCATAGTGATGCCATAAACCAGATGTTCAAGTGTCCTTTCTTCGCTAAACCATCTGGAGGAAGTAATGAATCTTCTAAGTTGCGGGATCCCAATCTTCGAGATTTCCACAAGCGTTCTTAGAAAGGGTTCACCAAATGTGGCTAGTCTCCTTCGGAGAGCAGGGCTTTCAGAGCAGCTTGACTATCTGATAAGATGTAGACAGTCCGATTCCTATCGCCTTGCCGGTTGATTAGTAGAACAGCTTCATGTATTTGTAGAACCTCCGCTTGGTATACACTACAGTGATCGGGTAGTTGGAAGGAGACTTCAATCTCAAGCTCTGGGGAAAAGACTCCTCTTCCTACTCGACCTCCGAGTTTAGAGCCATCAGTAAAAAAGCTTATGGCACCCTGAAAACTGTGTGGTCTGTTTCTCCATTCACAACATGAAGGGATGTGGACTCCGTGGTTCCTCGTGAAGGGTAAACTCGGGTATGCAGAAGTTCGTTTTTGTGGAGATGGTAAATTAGTTCAGCACCTTGGTGTGTCCTCCCCAGATTCCCCCCCCCCCCTTGTGTTCCCGTATTCCGGCCCAAAAATCAGATTCTTTTATTCTAGGGCTGCCTTGGTTGCGCTTTCCCTAGCCGCAAGATACAAAGGAGGGATTAACAACATAACACTTAGGGCGTCTGTAGGTGTGGAGCGAAGTGGCCCTGTTATGCATAGCTCCGCATTGTGCGGCGATCGCTGTGTAGATCCATCGTAGTATGTCAGGGGATAAGCCCTATGTGCTTTCATTCCAAAGGAGTTTCTTGTCCAGGATTATTCCCACGTATTTAGCACTGCTGCTAAATGTGAGCCTATCATTTTCAAGCGGGGGGGGGGGGGGGGGGGGGAGGTTAAAGGAGAGATCTTATACTTCCTTATGAAGAGGATCAGTTCCGTTTTTACTGCGTTTTCGCTGAGACCGCGGTGGCTTGGTGGGTGGTTTTGGAGGTAATTACATATAGTAATCATTCCTTATGCCACGTTGTTCAAAAAGTCGCACCATATTTTGTACATTTTGATAAAAGGGGCTCCTTTCGGTTGATTCAACTGGTATTGGTTCTGGATCAGACATGAGAGCACACCCGATGAGAAAGTGTCCGGGGTCAATGCAGCGGTGCTGTCAGGATCTCCTATCAGAGGGCCGAGATTTCAGAATAAAAATTACAAATAAAAAACAATTCGAAACATAAGTTCGAATTTTAGAAAATCATCCAGATGTGGCAAAAGGGCAGATATATGTATGTATGGTGCAAATTACACAAATGGTTGGAAAGAATTACATAATAACATAAAATTTCTAATTCTTCGCGTTTGCTATCTTCGTCTTCCGAACTACTAACTCAGCAGAATTTAACATCTGCCGGGGATCGGATGAAATTATTTTGTGTTTCTTCTCGCTCATTCTTCTTCTTAATTCTGTGTTTTCATCTCATGTTCAAATTTGAGAACAGTTAAATGAGAGATTTTTCTCTCACTTGGTGGATTTTTCTTATTTCTTCTGAATTTTTTACTTTTGACTCTCTTGCTTCACTTTGAATAGAATCATTGAATTGAGCAGAAGTTATATGAAAATCTCGAAGCAAAAATCTCGGGTAAGTTCCTGTACGAGTCAAATTTCTCCGCCTTTTGTTGCATAAGAAAGTACTGGGACAAAATTTGTATATCTTCTTGAGAATTTGTGTAGCTTCATGCAATGTCATTATTTTTAAAGTTTTAATTTTTTTTAAATCTAAATATCTAAAATAGCGCTCCCATCCAATGGCGCCCGGTGCGAGTGCACTATTCACACCTATGAGAGCGCCGCCAGGTCGGAATTTTTTGGTCTTTTGGTGAAAATGCAACAGATAAGTATTTTCCAGGGTAACAAATTGCCTGAATTGGTTGTATCCCTCCGTAATCTTTCCAAGTGCTCATGTTCATAATCCTGCCTACTTTTTAGGGAGAAATATCACCGATTCGTTACCCCCGTCGTCTAATTCATAATCATGGGCCGTAGCAAGGGCGAGATGCCTCTCTAGGGTATGGCACAGCATATCGTTTTTACCTCTCTGCTTCTGCCTAGGCTGCTGAGGATGATTATAATTTTCGGCAAGAAGAGAATTTACTGACAAACCATTGTGTATCCCTAATTCTGCTAGTAGTTGGTAAAATAGGTGAAGCGAATGGCCGCGGTACTGTTGAACCCAATATCTTAAAAAAAATCTGCTGGGTCCCCCTTGATAGCCTTGATGGTAACATTGTTAAAGGCTCTTTTTTCGTTCTGAAAGCCCGCCAGGCATACAGTTGATATCCTCCTTTTTTCACTTCTGCGTTCGTGTGGTATCAACCGAGTTTCCATCGCAATATGCGGGCAGTATTGTCCGTTTCAAGCCCGGGAATGAAAATGATTTTGCCACCCAGAATTTAGTACGAGTGTAGTGTAGGCCAGGCACAGTTCATTTGACACCTATATACTGAACGAGCTTGAGGATCTAACAGTAGAGCATTCAACGAACTTGACACCGTTCTTGAATGATACAAAATGGATCTAAAAACCATACAATCCTAATAGTTACGAGAATGAGTGTTATCAACACTAATGTGCTAATTGGAACTAAGCACAGAGTACTTTATCTTACTACCTGTAGTGTAGGCAGTTATTATAGATTGCCAGAGCAAAAATAAGATTATCCCGCTCTTAGCATAAAACAGGCACGATATGCCGGAGTAAAAATTCTGCTTTTCCCAATGCTACCCACTACAGGCACGTTTCAAAAAAATGCACAGATTAGTCCAAACGAAGTACCGTACGCTCAGACTTTTTTCGATTTTAATTGGAGCTTTAACAAATTTTATAGGATGAAAAAACAGGCAATTATCTTGTTGAACATAGGGGTGTCATTAGCATGCTCAGTAGACCGGTTCTCATTCGATTGCGTAGGTCAAGCAGCATTGAGCGTGGTTAGTACTTAGTTGGGGGACCATTTGGTAAAACAACACTCACGGAATGGTTGATTACAATTGTATTCCTAATTGTAACAGAGGCGTTCATACCTCCGGAAGACGAATTCAAACATCTGAAGTATATTTGGCATTATACATATAATCCGTTCCTACTGAGTTATACGAAAAAAACTGTTCACTGTCCAATTTACACTTTCCATGATTACAGTTTGCCAGGATTCCTCCCATTATACTGCTATATCGCCGCTTGCAGCCTTAGTCACATACCTACTTTTTCGCAATCCGTGCAGTGAATGAGCACCGGAATAGAAACGCCAAACTCTGCCGCTATCCGTATCACCAGGATCATACAGGCAGGAATGCACTTGTTTATTCCCTATTCTACCAAATCTGTGAAGCCTAGGCCCAACAGATGGTTTAATCGGGAGTGTATGAATGCAATCAAAACTAAAGAAGCCGCCTTCCGAGCGTACAAGAGCTTCCCGAGTGAATCG
Source organism: Thereva unica (assembly GCA_949987705.1). Taxonomy (NCBI): domain Eukaryota; kingdom Metazoa; phylum Arthropoda; class Insecta; order Diptera; family Therevidae; genus Thereva; species Thereva unica. The sequence continues at coordinate 1,135 of CATLJY010000436.1, read as the reverse complement.
CTCCGTTTAGAGTACATACAACAAAGAAATTCTTGTAAAACCGCCATCAAGAAAGTCAAAACCTTATTTGACAACAAATTGAGAAGTAAACTCCTAAATGCAACCTCCGGTAGCAAAAACTTCTGGTCCTTGGTAAGTTCCATCAAGAAGAATTTCACTACAACTTCAACCCCTTCCTTTATTCACAATGAGAAGGTAATAGCAGACAGCAAATCCAGGGCCAATTTATTAGCATCTATGTTCGCTTCGAATTCTTCTTTACCCGAAACTGATGTGCTACCCCCTGTTTCCGAGCGTAACGCCCATTCAATGGACAGGGTTTTTTCAGGACTCGCGAGGTGTACAGGTGCCTCAAAGAGCTCGATGCCAACAAATCCACTGGACCCGATAATATACCCCCTATCGTGTTAAAACAATGCGCCTCACCTTTGGCTAAACCTCTGCGCAAATTATTTTCCCTGTCATATTTCTCCGGAGTTTATCCCGACTCTTGGAAACTTGCCCATGTTCAGCCCATACCGAAAAAGGTGATTCCAGCAATCCCTCCAACTACCGCCCAATAGCAATTACTTCTATTATCTCCAAAACCATGGAGACGATAATCAACAAAAAGCTTATGGGATATCTAGAATCCAATCTACTCATAAACGACAGACAGTATGGCTTCCGACAAAAAAGATCCACTGGCGATCTTTTAGTCTGTCTTACAGAACACCTCAGCCGTAGCCTGCATGGATCCGGTGAGTCTAGTCTGGTTGCTCTGGATATCTCCAAGGCTTTCGATAGAGTTTGGCACTCAGCCCTGTTAGCTAAACTCAAAGCTATTGGAGTTGACTCACTTCTAAACAAGTGGATTGAGAGTTTCCTTTCTGGCCGTTCAATCAAAGTGGTATTGGATGGCGTAAAATCCGCATCCCACCCCATCTCTGCGGGGGTACCCCAGGGGTCAATTTTATCACCGGCCCTATATCTCATATTTATAAATGACCTTCTTTCAATCCCCTCCAACCCACTTCTCAGCTTCGCTGACGACGGTACTCTACGTTACTCGTACAGCTTCGATACAAGACAGACTCATGCCAGATCCTGTCTTGATGATCGCGAACTAATGTCCAACTCTATTAATAACGACATT
>CATLJY010000435.1:0-83491 GCA_949987705.1 Thereva unica | reverse complement strand
TCGAAATCGAAATTAAACAACTCGACATCGATTTTCAGACACTAGTTCTAACTTGCAAAAAATCCATGGAATTGCTTCCATTGAATCATTGCGATATAGCGATAAGACTATTGAACAGTACCCTATCAGAAATCAGGTATGACCATCAATTCCTTCGGCAAATCTTCACCAGAGACAGGCGATCCAAGAGAGGCATTATAAATGGAATCGGCTCCATGGGAAAATTTCTATTCGGGATCATGGATAACGATGATGCGGAACTCATAGACTCAGCTTTAAAAACTTTGCAAGACAATGAACTCACCCTGCATCACGCCATTGATGCGCAAACTTCCGTAATGTCTCACTGGATAAAAACAGTTAATAAAACCTACGATACAATTAATAGGAATTTCAACGAAATAGGAGACTTGCTGTCCAACATTTCTGCAAACGTATCCCAGCTCGCTGAAGATGTAGAACATTTCCGCCTATTCGAGGAGCTCTCGAATATTATGACTCAGGCGACAGAACGCTTTCTGTTCAAACAAAAAGAACTACTGAATATTATACAAGAAGCACAGATAGGAAAGTTACACCGTCATTTGACAAACTCTGCTTTATTCGTGAAAGCTTTAATGGAAGTCCAGCTAGAACTAACTGACAATATTAGACTCCCCATCAAACCAACAATAGAAAACCTACCAATCCTTAATAGGATCTCGAAAATAAAAGCCGCATACGTAAAAACCGATCTGGTATTCTCGATCGAAATCCCGTTAATATCTGAAAGTTTTAAACTATTCAAGTTAACGCCATTGCCTATTAAACGTGAAAACGATACCTATATATATGTTAAACCTGACGCGGAATATACCGCAATAAATGTAATAAATCGAAGGTACGTTTTCCTACAGCAAAGTGAATTTGATGAATGCCTAGAAACGGAAGCAAACTCCTACATATATAACCAAAATTTTGTAACATATAACTATAACCAACGAAACTGTATAATCGCATTGAGTCTCGGAAAGCACAATATTCGCGATTGCGATGTCAGAATCTTCAGTTTAAACCATGAGCTTTGGCACCCATTACAAAAAACAAATACATGGCTATATCTCGTCCCGACAGTAACCAACTTAAGGATAATATGTAAAAATACATCTTACTCAACCAAAATCGTTGAAACGGGAATTTTGCAACTGGTACCGAAGTGCAAGGCACTAACTACACAAGTAAATTTAGAAGCCAGATTAGGAACACGTTCAATCACGTCCATCGCATATTACTTTTCGGACTCCATCATAGACCATTCAATAAAAATTCCGCCAAATATTCCAAAGTCCTCCAGTAACCGCCTTGACAAAATTAAAATAGAAAACCTCGATTTAGATGAGATAAGTATTAGTTTGAACCGGATAAAGGACATGAACAATTTGGACAATAATCATGTAGGAATTATTTCACACGAATTTCATACTACTACCTCTATTATAGTAATCATAATGATAATAATGATAGTAATTATATTCCTCACTAGATTAGTTAAGAAATATCTAAAAATTAGAATTGTTAGCAATTGCACACAGCCTAGCGCTGAAAATCAAGTAGAATAATAAGGATAAACGGTAATACGAAGAGTTTATATAACTAAGAATAAGAAACTTTACAAATTAAAAAAAAAATTTAAAAAAAATTTTATTTTATAAATTTATATAAATTTATCGCACTTTACTTCATTTTTTTTATCAAAAGTTGCATACGTACACATTTTAATTATCAATTATCTGCACTGTTTTTTTTACTTTAAGAAATTTTCCCTACTTTAAAATAACGAAAATTTTCTTTTGTAAGGGGGGAGGAGTGTTGTGAAATTCTTACGCAAACATAAATTCAACTGCGCATGTTTTCTTGCATTGCCTTATCGGCAATAAATTTAATATACCAGCTTATGATCCGTTGAAATGCAGAATAAACACATTCCAACGAACCATAAGCTGCATAAAATTCTTTCTCAAGTTTCAATTTTCTCTGCCTTATCAAATTTACCCGTTGAAAATGCGCTGACTTCACCGCATTTTCGACGCGATAATTGAGTTTGCGAAAGAAACCAACAGCTCCTTTTTCCTCAGAGTTAATTCGGTCTTCAACAAGTATACACGTAAAATAATTAATAAATAAATCTCATACAATACAGTCATAGTGTTTTTTTTCTATTAATAGTGTCATACAGTCAATAGTGTTCTTTTTTCTATTAATAGTGTTTGACCGTTTTCTCTCTCCCTGGCCCGGTAACCCAGGCCCGGTAACAATATTCAACATCCATCATACTGGGAAGTTGATCGTGTGGACCGAAAGGGTCGAACCCACATCCCAACTAGTTTGGATTTGGTCCCACTGTGCGTCCTCGCAACTAAAATTATGTGACATTTATTAAAAGATTAACAATACGAAACAATAAACACCAGCAACAAGCGAAAGTCGACATAGAAAAACGAAAGAACATCATTTAACCAGGAAAGAACATGAATATATAACGAGCAATAAAAAGTACAAAGTAATAGAAAATTTAAAGAATTGGAAATCATTAGACTTAAAAGCTCAAGACTAAAGAAGAGATGAAAAAACAAAAAAAAATTAATATACTAATAAACAAAATAACAAGCAGAACAAGAAAATAAAAAAAACTAATAAATATCAAAATGATATAAAACAATTAGACGCTAGCACTGCGCGGTTTATCTACACCTTTTCCAATTGTGATTCAGAAAGCGTCAATTGTAATTCCGATTTGTCAATTGTAATTCAGAAAGTATCAATTGTATTTCAGAAAATATCAATTGTAATTCAGAAAATTTCAATATTCATCTCAGTGATGCAGTAAATTGACCAAATAATTTCTTTCATTACATAATTAATATCCTCCTAACCACATTATGCATGATCATCATCATCAGGAGCTCCACAGCCTATTGTTGACCTTGGATTCCTCCAGCATTCGCTTCCATGATTCTCGATCCCTGGCCCGACTTTTCCAGTTTATTATATTCAACTGTCTCAAGCCTTCCGCGACGTCATTATGTATCTTTTCTTTGACGATCTGGTCTCCGTTTTCCTGGCGGTACTTTCTCCAGCATTATTTTTGTCGGGCTCCGTTCCCCACCTTGTTGGACATGACAATCCATCATTTATTTGATAGTTTGGAATCTTACTGATTTCATACAACCCGGAGTTGTATCTTCTCCTCCAAACGCCATTAGCCTGTATGCCTTTGTACATCGAACGAAGGATTTTCCTTTCGAATCTTCCTGCCAATGCTTCGTCTGCGTTTTTCAATGTCCACACTTCCGAACCATATAGTGGGACAGGCCTTATTAGTGTTGTAACACCATCGTGCATGAGATCGTCCGATTATTAATGTTTCAATGCTAAGTTGTGTTATCTGACGCAATCTCTAAAAGTCTCCCAGTTGATAACCTTTTTCGTGCAAACGATGTAAAGCGAATGTTTAGGCAAGCTGTGAAACAAAATAAAACCTTCTGCGTTCCATACATAATATTCCAGTTGCAGAAATTGCTGCAATTGGATGAATGTTGAATTTTTCTGAATTACAATTGATACTTTCTGAATTACAATTGACAAATCTGAACTACAATTGATACTTTCTGAAATACAATTGACTAATTTGAATTACAATTTATTCTTTCTGAATTACAATTGACTAATCTGAATTACATTTGACGCTTTCTGAATTACAATTGATACTTTCTGAATTACAATTGGAAAAGGTGTAGAACTTCACAAAATAATTTGCAAAAAATTCAAAAGATAGCCGTGTTGCAATAGTTTTAAATATATCTGCGAAATTTTTGGTATAGTCCTCATTTTATTATGTTAATCAAATTTTTTTTATGAAAATAAATTATAGATAACACGTCTAGGCCTTGAAATATAATGGTCCAATGCATTTAAAATTTAGAACGTAAGTAGTTTTTTGTATGAAAGGTGCAACAAAGTAAAAACAATTGTATAAGGACCCGCTTCGTTGATCGTAACAAAAATATAAAAATGGGGCCATAAATTAAAACTACACCTTTTCCAATTGTAATTCCGAAAGCGTCAATTGTAATTCAGATTAGTCAATTGTAATTCAGAAAGTATCAGTTGTAATTCAGATTAGTCAATTGTATTTCAGAAAGTATCAATTGTAATTCAGAAAATTTCAAGATTCAACTCATTGATGCAGTAAATTGACCAAATAATTTCTTTCATTACAGAATAAATATTATCCTAGCCACATCATGTATGATGATCATCATCAGGAGCTCCACAGCCTATTGTTGGCCTTGGCTTCCTCCAGCATTCACCTCCATGATTCTCGATCCCTGGCCCGATTTTTCCAGTTTCTTATATTCAACTGCCTCAAGTCGTCTTCGAAGTCATCTATGTATCTTTTCTTTGACGTCCTGGCCTCCTTTTTCCTGGCGGTACTTTCCCCTGTATTACTTTGTAGATCGAACGAAGGAATTTCCATTCGAATCTTCCTACCAATGCTTCGTCTTCGTTTTTCAATGTCCACACTTTCGAACCATATATAGTGGGACAGGTTTAATAGTGTTGTGACACCATCAAGCGTGATATCGTCCCATTATTACTGTTTCAGTGCTAAGTTGTGTTATCTGGTGCAATCTCTAAAAGTCTTTCAGTTGATAACCCATTTCGTGCAAATGATGTTAAAGCGAATGGTTAGGCTAACTGTGAAGCAAATTAAAATCTTCTGCGTTCCATACATAAAATTCCTGTTGCAAAAATTGCTGCAATTGGATGAATGTTGAATTTTTCTGAATTACAATTGATACTTTCTAAATTACAATTGATACTTTCTGAATTACAATTAATACTTTCTGAATTACAATTGACAAATCTGAATTACAATTGATACTTTCTGAAATACAATTGACTAATCTGAATTACAATTGATACTTTCTGAATTACAATTGATACTTTCTGAATTACAATAGAAAAAGGTGTAGTGGGATGTTGTGCCTAGAGACTAGCCACTAATTACGCTTTTTCATGGTATTCTTTCTGTTGAATATCACTTCAGACTTTATATTATTTCCGCGAAATTTTTTAATGATTTTTAAAGTCGCCGAAGAGCCATAAAAAATCAAGAAAATTATATTTTTTCACTTTTAATTAAGTTAATGTTTATGTTCTCCTGAGTATCATTATTAAATAATATAATTTAGTGATAGATTAAAACATGTTCCACCGAAGTAAAAAAAATTATATTTCTCCATTGCCCGGCCGAGAATTGAACTTGGTTCCCGGGATAGGATTCCAGCGCCTTAGCTCTAGGCTACCGATATATGTATGTACCTACTTTATTAGAAATCTCTTTTTTGTCGTTAAATATACTTCCGGTGGGAATTTCCAGACCATTTTCTCAGTTTTAGGTCTCTTGATCAAGAGCTACAATTTGATATATGTCCCAAGTCTGTAGCGACAGTACTTTCAGAGATGAAAGAAGGTCACAGATGGACAGACAGACAGACGGACAGAGCCTCTGTATAAGCTTTTTGAAGTGAAACTTCTTTACGCACGCTTGACTTGGGAAACTTCTTTTCGAACGCTTGACTTGGGGGGTAAACTGGCGAAAGTGTAACGAAAGTGTAACGAAAACGTTACGAAAATGTGTGATCGGGCAACGTATTATGTATTATGTATTTTATGTATTATGTATTATGTCTTATGTATTATGTATTATGTATTATGTATTATGTATTATGTACTATGTACTATGTACTATGTACTATGTACTATGTACTATGTACTATGTACTATGTACTATGTACTATGTACTATGTACTATGTACTATGTACTATGTACTATGTACTATGTACTATGTACTATGTACTATGTACTATGTACTATGTACTATGTACTATGTACTATGTACTATGTACTATGTACTATGTACTATGTACTATGTACTATGTACTATGTACTATGTACTATGTACTATGTACTATGTACTATGTACTATGTACTATGTACTATGTACTATGTACTATGTACTATGTACTATGTACTATGTACTATGTACTATGTACTATGTACTATGTACTATGTACTATGTACTATGTACTATGTACTATGTACTATGTACTATGTACTATGTACTATGTACTATGTACTATGTACTATGTACTATGTACTATGTACTATGTACTATGTACTATGTACTATGTACTATGTATTACGTATTATGTATTATGTACATATTATGTATTATGTGTTATGTATTATGTATTATGTATTATGTATTATGTATTATGTATTATGTATTATGTATTATGTATTATGTATTATGTATTATGTATTATGTATTATGTATTATGTATTATGTATTATGTATTATGTATTATGTATTATGTATTATGTATTATGTATTATGTATTATGTATTATGTATTATGTATTATGTATTATGTATTATGTATTATGTATTATGTATTATGTATTATGTATTATGTATTATGTATTATGTATTATGTATTATGTATTATGTATTATGTATTATGTATTATGTATTATGTATTATGTATTATGTATTATGTATTATGTATTATGTATTATGTATTATGTATTATGTATTATGTATTATGTATTATGTATTATGTATTATGTATTATGTATTATGTATTATGTATTATGTATTATGTATTATGTATTATGTATTATGTATTATGTATTATGTATTATGTATTATGTATTATGTATTATGTATTATGTATTATGTATTATGTATTATGTATTATGTATTATGTATTATGTATTATGTATTATGTATTATGTATTATGTATTATGTATTATGTATTATGTATTATGTATTATGTATTATGTATTATGTATTATGTATTATGTATTATGTATTATGTATTATGTATTATGTATTATGTATTATGTATTATGTATTATGTATTATGTATTATGTATTATGTATTATGTATTATGTATTATGTATTATGTATTATGTATTATGTATTATGTATTATGTATTATGTATTATGTATTATGTATTATGTATTATGTATTATGTATTATGTATTATGTATTATGTATTATGTATTATGTATTATGTATTATGTATTATGTATTATGTATTATGTATTATGTATTATGTATTATGTATTATGTATTATGTATTATGTATTATGTATTATGTATTATGTATTATGTATTATGTATTATGTATTATGTATTATGTATTATGTATTTTATGTATTTTATGTATTTTATGTATTTTATGTATTTTATGTATTTTATGTATTTTATGTATTTTATGTATTTTATGTATTTTATGTATTTTATGTATTTTATGTATTTTATGTATTTTATGTATTTTATGTATTTTATGTATTTTATGTATTTTATGTATTTTATGTATTTTATGTATTTTATGTATTTTATGTATTTTATGTATTTTATGTATTTTATGTATTTTATGTATTTTATGTATTTTATGTATTTTATGTATTTTATGTATTTTATGTATTTTATGTATTTTATGTATTTTATGTATTTTATGTATTTTATGTATTTTATGTATTTTATGTATTTTATGTATTTTATGTATTTTATGTATTTTATGTATTTTATGTATTTTATGTATTTTATGTATTTTATGTATTTTATGTATTTTATGTATTTTATGTATTTTATGTATTTTATGTATTTTATGTATTTTATGTATTTTATGTATTTTATGTATTTTATGTATTTTATGTATTTTATGTATTTTATGTATTTTATGTATTTTATGTATTTTATGTATTTTATGTATTTTATGTATTTTATGTATCTTATGTATTTTATGTATTTTATGTATTTTATGTATTTTATGTATTTTATGTATTTTATGTATTTTATGTATCTTATGTATTTTATGTATTTTATGTATTTTATGTATTTTATGTATTTTATGTATTTTATGTATTTTATGTATTTTATGTATTTTATGTATTTTATGTATTTTATGTATTTTATGTATTTTATGTATTTTATGTATTTTATGTATTTTATGTATTTTATGTATTTTATGTATTTTATGTATTTTATGTATTTTATGTATTTTATGTATTTTATGTATTTTATGTATTTTATGTATTTTATGTATTTTATGTATTTTATGTATTTTATGTATTTTATGTATTTTATGTATTTTATGTATTTTATGTATTTTATGTATTTTATGTATTTTATGTATTTTATGTATTTTATGTATTTTATGTATTTTATGTATTTTATGTATTTTATGTATTTTATGTATTTTATGTATTTTATGTATTTTATGTATTTTATGTACATATTTTATGTATTTTATGTATTTTATGTATTTTATGTATTTTATGTATTTTATGTATTTTATGTATTTTATGTATTTTATGTATTTTATGTATTTTATGTATTTTATTTATTTTATTTATTTTATGTATTTTATGTATTTTATGTATTTTATGTATTTTATGTATTTTATGTATTTTATGTATTTTATGTATTTTATGTATTTTATGTATTTTATGTATTTTATGTATTTTATGTATTTTATGTATTTTATGTATTTTATGTATTTTATGTATTTTATGTATTTTATGTATTTTATGTATTTTATGCATTTTATGTATTTTATGCATTTTATGTATTTTATGTATTTTATGTGTTTTATGTATTTTATGTATTTTGTGTATTTTATGTATTTTATGTATTTTATGTATTTTATGTCTGACAGTACGCCTACAATTGAATTTGAAGCATAAACTTGAAAACAATTTTTTTTACATGGTTACTTTCAATTGCCAAAGTCTAAGAAAACACGTGTCGGACTTGAGCGATCCCGCAATTAATTCAAGCAATATTCTGTGTTTATCAGAAACCTGGTCAAACGATGATGAAAATATTGACATCCAGAATTTTGATTGTATTGCGAAATTTAAGCGTAGAAATGTTAGATCAGCAGGAGTGGCAATTTATCGGAAATCAAATGATACCTCGAATATAGTAACTTCGAACATGGACATCCTATTGCGACATATTCGTGAAGTCGATATTGGTCAATCATCAATTGGTGGTATATGTGCTGCTCACTGTGTTTTGGACGATGGAACAAACATCATAATGGCAGTTGTTTACATTTCGCCCAATAACGCAGTTAAAAATATCATAAAGTTTTTATACAAAAGACTTATGATTTACGGTCGAGTAGGTTCTGAAGAATTAGGAGAAAACTATCATACGTTGCCACTAATTTTAGCAGGAGATTTCAATATTAATTTCGCGTCCGAAGATGGACAACTCTTGGTAAACTTTCTACGAGATAAATTAGAACTGCAAATGAATAATAACCGTAATGAGCCAACTACAAGACATGGAACAACAATCGATGCAGTTTTTTCTAGATATCTGTCTAATTTTAATTCGAAAATATATGTCTTATTTCTCGTACCATAAGCCTATTGTCTCGGTTTTTCCATTAACCACAGTAATTACTGATGTGTCCAATAATGAAAATAATGAATTATAATGAATAAAAATAAAAGATCTTTGCAAAAATATTTATTTACCAATGAAAACATGAAATAAATTATAATATTTGTAGGAAATTAATATATGTATATGTACATACATGTATATATTGTACACACACCCATATATATATATATACACAGGCAGATGGAGCGAAAGAAGTTTCACTTCAGTCGTGTGGTCATAAGCACACTCATATTTTTTTTTTTTGAAAAAGGTAAAACCTAAGATAAAAATGTTCCGTAATAAAATAAACTTTTTTAATTTCAAATAAATTTATTAAATAAAAAAAAAATAATTTTTCTTCATTTTCTAAAAATAATATCAACAAATCTTGTAAAAAATTTTAGTAAAAAAGGAAAATTCTGAAAACAGAATTTCAAGATAAATGAAATTGAAAATGATTGTGCAACCTTCATTACGTCAAAGAAACCCTTAGCATTTTACGAAGGTCAGTGGGACGTCTCCAGGTCGAAGCTGCAGTAGTGCGAAAGTTGCTGAAATTGTTTTACCTTCTTTATTTTTGGAGACAAATAAAAAAATACACGATAAAGAATCGTGAACCATCCACTGAAGGACGGAAATATCTCTGCTGCTGATGTGCTGATTTCCATGGACATAGCATAAATTTAAATTCAATCTAATTAGGATGCTTTTATATTTTTTTTTTCTTTTTACATTTTATTTTGGTTGTGGAAAGGATTGCGAAGGAGCTGATTCAAATAATTAAAGCAAAAAAGGTCAGTTTTAAGGGCGAATGGTGGTCAACTTCTAAAGTTGACGTGGAAATATCGGAGAACAATTTCTATATTACTTAAGTTGAAATATTTGTATCAACTTATGATTTATGTGACACTTTGTACAGGATGGTCCGTGACAGATTTACAATTTGAAAATCGAACGAATATATAGGTATAAATCCGTTGCACGAAGGAGCTGGAGACGCATATAGTTCGACGCGGCTTGTGTCGGGATTGTGTAAACTTGAATTTGAATTATAAACACGAGTTGGTTTAGTGACGAGCACATTTCCATATAAATGGGTTTGTTAACAAGCAAAACTGTAGACATTGGGCACGAAAATCCCCCAGATTTAAGCACCAAACGAGCCCTGCACAGCCGAAAAGCGACTCTATCCACGAATCGAACTATCTTCTTTGAAAATTCGGTGTTCAACGAGACGCTGCTCCAACAGTCAAGTCTAGACAGAATGCTGAACCTGTTCTGGCGGCGTGACCTACAAATATGATGTATAGGGATGTAGTATAGTAGACCCAATACTTCAACAAAAGGGTGATTCTTCATGTGCTCTCCTTATTCCAAAGGAGTTCGGAAATTAGAATCATACGATTTGCGATGGTCGAACGCTTTCAAGCGTTTTTCATAGTATGGCAATACCCCAGTAATTGTCAACCAAGTGCTTGTCACATGCTTTATGAATCGCAGAAGGAAACTGGAAGGCTGTTGGTTGGGACCATTGGTACTTAGTTAGGTTATTTTGAATTAGAGTTGCGATACGAGTTGAATTGAGAGTTGATTTAAGAGTGGAGCTAATAGCTGAGTTAAAGCTTGAGTTTAGATGAGCTAAGTTGAGTGTGTAGAGTTTAGTTAAGGCCTCAGACCAGGGTTGAGATGAGTTGAGATAAGTAGATTTGCGTTAAGTTCAGTTAAGAGTTAGCTTAAAGGTTGAATTAAGAGTTTAGTTCAGTAAATAGTTGAGTTGAGAGGAGTTCAGTTGATTTTTAAGAGTTGGGCTAAGAATTAAGTTAAGAGGTTTGCTAGGTATAGTTAGGTTGAATACAATTGAGTTAAGTTAACTGTTCACTTAAAAAAACAGTAAAATTTAAACGAGTAAATAGTAGAACTACGGGAGTTGCGATAGATCAAAACAAAAATATAGCCCGAATAACTTCGCTGAATATAGAACTTACAATACAAAGTGCAGATAAACCTAATAGCTGTGTTTTTTTAATGACCTATAAAATTCTTCCGCATACAAATCTGAAGACCCGGGTTTTATCGAGGTCTCTATCTATTTCTTTTCAGAGTGTAGCAAACTTCACGCCAGTCGGAGAAACTTAATTTGGAAATTAAAAATAAGGATGTCGAAAAGAAAATTTAATTTTTTGTTTAACCCTTGGCACTCCATTTTTTATTACTTAAGAGCGCAGTGTAGCAAACGGCGCAGTAGGAATGTCCTCGGAGCTAGTGCACTGACTTTACTCATACTAAGGTATGTTCAAAAGATTGTGATGATGTAGTCGCGATCAATCCACTATTTAAGGCGTTTTTAACAGCTATGAGGACTCCACCTCCTCTTGAGAAACTCTTAGATATACATATATAATCCCTATTGCATCTGTGAACTGACCAGCTGCCATCCAAGATCTCCTAGTTAAGGAAGTTGTCATTCAACCAAGTCTCAGTTAACACTAGTACATTGAAGTCACACGATTTGGAGGCGATAAAAAGATCCTTCAGTTTGCCTCTAATCCCAGTTATGATAGAAGAGCCTTAAGTTATCAGAAGATGTTGGCTTAGAATGACGGGTAGAATCACGGGTTTCGGGGGAACCTAGTTAAGGACGATAATATCTATTTGATTCGTCCCGACTTCTTTGAAGTTGTGAGATACATATGCTTTGCTCTGACATGAGACGCTAACTTGCCTTGTCCTTGCTAACTTGCTGAGGGGAAAATTGGAATTATTCATGGAATTTTGTAAACAGTTCGAGGAGGGTATTACGTTCTGTAGGTAGACCCTCTTACTGAATAGAAATTATGAGACTAGTCCTGGTCTCTTACCATTTATGCAGGTTGCCAGGCAAATACAAACATCATCAAAGACCCTCCACCAAGCGCGAAAGCAAATATCTACTCTCTGAGGAATTGCAGATCTAATGGGGATTGTAGAAGATGCAAGAAAGGCGACTTGCATCTTACCGAAGAATCTGACGACATTTGTTGTCACAATTGATACATTATCAATATTTCGAAACACATCCAAATTTGACACGGCACATCCTCATACTTCTACAAACTTTAGAGAGCGGCAGAATAAACTTTGTCTCCACAATCATTGATGTTATGGGAATGCCTCTTTTTTTATGTGAAAGATTAGAGCCTCAGGGAAAGCCCGTAAGAGTGAAAGGGAAATGAGGGAAGGATTAATATCGCGACTCGAACATCGGGGCATCGATCGAACACTCGCTGAAGTGTTATGGCTCCTGAAACGAGTTAAATCTCATAATCCAAACGATGACATGCGCTTTTTTTATGTGAAAGACTAGAGGCTTAGGGAAAGTCCCTTTGTACTGCCGACAATCTATTTTTTCGTATACAATGTCGAACAGCAGCTCTAGCCGGAAGATAGAGAGAAGAAAAGGAAGGAATTGTCACATCCTAGCCGCGATATTTTATTCTACCTACTCACAACCATTTCGCGACTCTGACATCGGGGCATCGAGAACAACTAGCTGAAGTGTTATGCCTCCTGAAATGAGTTGAATCTCATCAACCAACCGATGGCATGCGCTTGATGAAGCAGGGAAGGGCTAGGGAAGGCTATGACAGGAGGAATCAGGAATGTTAAGAGGGAAGAAGAGAGAAGGAAAGTTATGAAGGTGGGAAAGGCGAAGGACCGTGGCGCTGCCGGGATTCGAACCCGGGACCTCTGGGATAGCAGTCAGGCGCCTTACCCCTAGATTACCGAGGCCCCTTGCTTGGTAGAGCTTCTAGTCACCTCCCTTCTAGGTGGTGGAAATTAGCGCAATCAAAATTCTATGGAGAGATGGATTGAAAGTAAAGGGGTAGTTCAATAAACCAATGTTGATTTGTCAACCAACGGTCACCCAAAAGTGTAGCAACCAACATCAAGTGTCAGCAGCTCGTGGCTTCAGTGCATCCGGTAATAAGGTAATTTAACCTTTTACTTAAACATAGGCCGGAAACCACCTGCACGCCATCGATCGCCAAGGCCAGGAGTTCAACCCTCAACCGGCCACGGGCCAGAATTGATCTGCAGACGCTGCATTAATTTCATTACCTGCAAAATGAAATTATGATGGATCGATCGAGTCGTCCACCACCCACCGTCGGAGTCACCATAAATAATTATAAATTCTATAATAACATAAAGTCTATTTCTCGGGTTATTTTTTATATATTTAATAAACATATTGTTCGGTTTATGGTTATACATGTAATAAATAAAGTTTATATTAATTGTTTAATTTGCGTTTATTAGTGTAATAAACATTTGGTCCTTCGAGCCGGATCTAAGTTAGTATTTTGTGAACTTTAGTTTTGTTTTAACTCGTTCCGTTTTTTATAAACAAAAGTTTAATTCCCGTACACCGCACCGCGTTCATAGTGAAGTGCTACAAATTAGATCCGTGTACTATGAATTGTGCTTCAAGTTACTGTGCTTACAATTTAGTAAAGTGACAATCAACACAGTGCCAGTTCCTATCATAAGTTTGATACGGAACCCCCGACCACCATACCAGCAGTTCCAGCTACACCACACCAACATTATCACCTCTAATCGTTCTTCTGACTAACCTAAAGGTCATCAATATAATAATCTAATTAACCGTAAGTCAACCACTTTTTAATGTAATTTGACTTTATATTTCAATTACCGTAACCCGTGAGAAAGCACCTCATCCTATCTATACCTGTACCCAGTCATAATTTTTTACATATCGAGCATTACTCCCATTCAAATAACAAAACCTACAAACAAACATACCATTGTCGTACCCAGGCCTAGCTCAAATTACATTTTATGTTATCATTTATTTGAAAAGTTCACCGTGTCCACAGGTTATCAACCTGTGCGCAATTATAATTTACTTAACCACAAACGCGACGAAGCCTGCTTTATTGTGCTAAGTCATCATATTATCAATCACCACAGTCCAGTTAGAATATTAAACCGACCAAATGGAACAATTAATAAAGTCCCAAGAACTAAATGCCTTTGAATTGGAAAGGTTCATGGCAAACTTACGGAAAACTCCCAAGGATAGACGGAAAGAATCTTACTTAAGAAAAAGGGCGGAACTGCTTGATAACCTTTGGGCGATCTGTCAAGCTAAAGACAGGGAAATGCTAGCACTTTTCCACTCTGAGACTCATGCGAATTTGCCTTATTTTCAAACAGATACATTTAGTGCTCTTGAAGAAATGTATTTGGAAGCCCATAGCATAATTTCTGAATTTTTACCGCAGCCAACGCCATCCACTTCGTCAGCGTCAGTTGACCAGCGAAATATCACAACCTGCACCGCAGCGCATGACTCAAATGAAGTTCCACTACCACGAATGAACATTCCTAAGTTTACGGGTGGATATCAAGATTGGGTCAGTTTTAGAGGGTTGTTTGAAAGTCTCATCCACAATAATCGAAAACTATCCAATGTGCAAAAACTGCATTATTTAATGGCAAATGTTAGTGGCGAAGCGCTACAATTAATTAAGCATTTACATACTACGGAAGCAAATTATGCACCTGCTTGGGAGTTACTCAAGAAACGATATCAGGATGAACGTGCATTAACCACTTATCATATTCAATCACTGCTCTCATTACCAATTCAGAGAACGGAGACAGCAGCTGGATTAAAACGCTTCCTTGACTCAATTAACGAGTCCTTAGAAATTTTAAAAAGATTAGACTTAGAAGTGCAATCTTGGGATCCCTTGCTAATCGAAATCTTCACTGAAAAATTATGCAAGGATACAATAGAGCACTGGGAGTTCACCCTTAACCATAGGACAGTGCCATCAAGACGGCCTTCATTAAATGAATTTACTGACTTCCTTGAAACCAGGTTTAAAAGTTTAGAGGCCATCACTAGGACAAAGTGTCAAAGCCCTCGCAAGGAAAGTAGTAAAGGGCATATAATTCACACGTTCGCTACATCGGCTTCATCTATGTGCCCAGCATGTAACCGTGATCATCGCCTAAGACAATGCACAAAATTCCTTAGTATGACGCCAAAAGGGCGATATGAGTTCATAAAAACCAACTCGCGGTGTATAAATTGCTTGTCAAAATCTCATGAACTCAATGTATGTCCTAATCCGATGAACTGCCGAAAATGCGGAGAAAGACACAATTCTCTACTTCATTTTGATCAACCAAAAACACCTATTAACCATAACAAAACCAAGAATTTGCGTCAGCCCCGTCAGCATAATCAATATTCCAGCCACCATGGTGCTTCTCCACAATTAGTGGAGAAATCAACACAAGAATACCAATATGGTACTTATCAAGGTCCATCTCACCCGCAGAGTTCGCATTTAGTACAATTAACACCAGATAATGTCCATGAGGCGTCATATGTAAAATCCTATCTGACAAACAATAACCAATTGCACACAACCCTATTGGCAACGGCATTAATCGATATAGAGACTCACCACGCAGGTAATCAAACCTTGAGAGTGTTAATAGACCCAGGTTCTCAAGTCTCATTCATCACCGAGGAGGCTGTCCAACGTTTACGTTTGCGTAAAGAGACGGTTTCCGTAACGGTAAACGGCATAGGCGACTTACAATGTGGAGTGTCTCGTAATGCGGTGACTTGTTTAGTTCAATCTCGATCCGACCCATCGTTTAAGCAACATGTGGAAGCTTATGTCTTCCCGAAAGTCAGTGGAATTTTGCCAAATAAACCAATTGACCACCGAGTGCTACCATACCTTAAAAATCTTCCATTGGCCGATCCTAATTATATGAAACCGAGTCAGGTAGATATGCTCGTAGGTGCTGACGTTTACAGTGACATCATTTTGAATGGGCTCATCAAAGGTCCCAAGGGATATCCAATAGCGTTAAAAACTGCATTGGGCTGGATCATAAGTGGCAAAAGCCGAACATGAGCGAGATAATTTCCCTGAATATGTTTTACCGCACCATGCAGTGATAAAAGATTCTAGCACCACCACTAAATTGCGAGTGGTGTTCGATGCGTCCCGGAAAACCACCAATGGACTGTCATTAAATGATACCCTGCTACCCGGACCGGCGCTGCAGAAGGATCTGTGCCTCATCTTACTCCGTTGGAGGAAATTCAAAATCGCTTTTACTGCTGATATTGAGAAGATGTATCGGCAAATATATATCCGACCAGATCAACGCAAATACCAAAAAATATTATGGAGAGAAAATGTGACCCAACCGATAGAGACTTATAGATTACTCACTGTTACCTATGGAACTTCGTGTGCACCTTTCTTGGCCCTTAGAACTTTGCAACAACTCGCTAATGATGAAAAGAAGCGTTTTCCTGCAGCCTCAAAGATATTATTATCCGACTTTTACGTGGATGATTTAATGTCGGGTACAAACACGCTCGAGGAAGCAATAGTACTACAAGAGCAACTTCGACAGCTCCTACAGTCAGGGGGATTCAAATTACGTAAATGGGTCTGCAATTCAGAACAATTATTAGAACATGTCCCCCCCAAGGATCGCGAAATTTCTACACCTTTTCCTATAGAATTCACTGAAACTGTGAAAACATTAGGTATCCATTGGAATCCATCGAGTGACAGTTTTGAATTTAAAGTGTCGCTTAAGGAATCTCAGACTCCTGTTACCAAGCGAATTCTTTTATCTGAGGCCGCTAAATTGTTTGATCCCTTAGGATGGCTAGCTCCCACTGTTATTTTAGCAAAAATAATGTTTCAGCGGTTATGGATGGAAGGTGTAACATGGGATGAGGTACTTCCAGACCATTTGCAGACGAAGTGGTGTGAGTTTCGGCAGAATCTACCTCAATTGGAACTTATAAAAATACCCAGATGGATTCAATTAATCGACACTGAAACCACCTATGAACTACACGCTTTCTGTGATGCATCTTCGGTCGCTTATGCTGCAGTAGTCTATGTAAGATGTGTATCCCCAAAGGGTGATGTCACTATCTCCCTTTTAGCCGCCAAAACTAAGGTTGCTCCCACACGCCAAGTTAGTATACCACGTTTAGAATTATGTGGCGCCGTGTTATTAACTAAATTAATCACGCATGTAAAAGAGGCTATTCCAGCAGAAATGTACCAAATATATGGTTGGACTGATTCACGAAATGTTCTTGCTTGGATCAAGGGTCATCCACGCCAATGGCAAACCTTCGTTGGGAACCGAGTGAGCTACATACAAGAACGATTAGATACCAGTCGGTGGAGATATGTGAAATCAGGTGATAATCCAGCCGACTGCGCTTCACGAGGTGTCGCCCCAGGTGAATTAAAAGATCACCCACTGTGGTGGACTGGACCTTCCTGGCTACAACAAGATGAAACTCGGTGGCCTAAAATTGAAGAAGCCTCTAAGTGTACTGACCTAGAAGTTAAAAAAGTTGTCCTAAGCATTACTAAGGGAACGGAACTACAGCTAGACTTAATGAATCGCTATTCAACCCTAGATCAACTCGTTAGAGTAACTGCCTACTGCAGAAGATTTTACATTAATCTCAAAACTGCTCCACCAAACCGAAAATTTGATCAATTGTCATTGGAGGAGATCAATGATGCAAAATTATGTCTAGAGCGATTAGTCCAACGAACTCATTTCGCTATCGAACTAGAACATTTAGAAAAATCTCAACCAGTTCCCAAGAATAGCAAACTATATAGCCTTAATCCAACAATAGATCAGTCAGGCTTATTAAGAGTCGGTGGTCGTCTACGTAATGCAGAAATTCCTGCAGATCAAAAATTCCCAATAGTATTACCGGAACACAGCAAATTTACAGAACTTGTCATTAATAAATGTCATCAAGAAACTTTACATGGAGGCACGCAACTGACTCTTAATCTTATACGCAAAAAATATTGGATTCTAAATGGTCGAAATCGAATCCGTCACCAATTACATGGGTGTGTCACGTGCTTCCGATACAAGACTTCAACGCAAACCCAGCTCATGGGCGACCTTCCCGCACCTCGTGTACGACAACACCGCCCATTTTTGCATACGGGGGTGGACTTCACTGGCCATATTACTATCAGAGAATCAAAATGCAGAGGTCGTCCAAAAACCAGCAAGGGCTACATAAGTGTATTCGTATGTTTATCCACCAAGGCCATACATCTTGAGCTGGTTAGTGAACTCACCACGGAAGCGTTTTTGGCTGCATTTCGAAGATTCGTTAGTCGTAGGGGATTATGCAGTGATATGTATAGTGATTGCGGGACAAATTTCATCGGAGCTAACCAACAACTTATACAAGCTCGTCTTAAATGCGAATATGGATTATCACCTAACGTGATCTCCACATTATCTACCAAGGGTGTTAAGTGGCATTTCATCCCACCTGCCGCACCTCATTTTGGAGGATTGTGGGAGGCGGGCGTGAAATCAGTGAAATATCATTTTAAACGAATAATAGGAAATTCGCTCCTCACCTACGAAGAAATTAGCACGCTGTTAGCACAAATTGAGGCATGTTTGAACTCTCGCCCATTGTGTCCAATGAGTAACGATCCTAATGATTTGCAAGCATTAACCCCAGGACATTTTCTAGTTGGGGATGCACTACTTACACCGCCAGAACCAAATCTGCTCGATAATAAATTAAGTACCCTGAGCAGGTGGAAATTATTACAAAGATTACTTCAAGACTTTTGGAAGAGATGGGTCGATGAATATCTTCCAAGACTACAGGCCCGATCCAAGTGGGCAGAGCGTGCACCTGGCGTCAAAAAGGATCATTTAGTGTTAATTAAGGACGAAAGACTACCTCCTGCACGATGGCTCTTAGGGCGTGTCATCGAAGTACACCCCGGAGCAGATGGGCTAACTCGAGCAGTTACCATAAGATGTAAGGACAGCATCCTGCAACGTCCAATCACCAAAATCTGCTTATTGCCCATTATTGACAATCAAATGTCGTAGCACATTTACCAGTTAATTTTATATTTATGTAAGCAACCCTACACACCTTTCGAATCATTATAAATCATCATTATAGCTAAACATACCTTTAGATCACCACCACTAACCACACAAGTAAATTCCAACATTAACTGTACCTCTAAACTACACCTTATAGATTACGAAATTGACCAGTACTCAACCTTGTTAGCAATGAACATCAGCTGTGGAGTTTTGGAACTAGCCATCGTGACAAGTGTGGCCGCAATAATTGCGTATGATTGTGGTCACGAAAGAATCAATTTAACTTCAATTTCACTGCTCTCAGTTGGACCCTGCACCATTGAAAAACAAGAGCTCAAACAAACACAGCAAGATATTCAACTACTCCAGATAAGTGAAGCTGCATCCATACAAATATATCAATGCAAAATCAACATCATCCAATCAGTACACCATTGTGGAATGTTTAGCCACCTTTCGCTAGTACCCGGTGGCTTGAGTAGCTTCATAGAAGAAATTTCTCGAGAAGACTGCATGCAAATCCACCACCACCATACATTTAAGCTTCCGAACGGTCGTATCATAGCTAATTTAAAGTCAAATGCGTCAACAACCCACACTGAAATCATTGCAGGATCGGTCGATAATAGTGGAAACTGTCAAGGAGCTCAATATACTTCAGGAGCCAACTCTTGGAACAACGTTATTGTCACCCACGTCCTGGAATTCACGATAACAGACTACCAAAGCGTCGTTCGTTTGGAAGATAATATGGCGGTCTTACGAAGCAACGTTTTATGCCCGTACCTAACTGGAAAATGCACTGATCCTGATTACGGAGTCAGTTTCTGGGATTTAATTCCGGATAATTCCTGTGAAAGTCTAAATTATGATGTATTGTGGCAAGGACTCGCCACAAAGATCGATACAATCACCCCACACGGTGAGCAAGCCGTGTTTAGTACGGTCTACTCAGTTACGTCAGGTGAAATAATATTTGCTTTGGAGGTTAAGAAGGCCGTATCAGTATGCAGATTTGATGGATATCAAACAGAACACCCGCGACTTGTGATCGTACCTCGTGCATCTAAAGAATATTGGTTCACAAAAAGGGCTATTGATGTGCATAATCTAGATCTTTTTACGTATTTTAACTCGAAATTCGTATATACGGAACGTCATATAAAAACTCAAGTAGAAAACCTATATTATAATCTGTTACTGAAAAAATGTGAACTCGAACGTGAAACGCTACATACACAATTAATTATAGCTCCACACCATCCTGCAGAATTCGCCTTAATGTATACCAAAGAACCAGGCCATGTTGCCGTCCCACGTGGAGAACTCATATACTTAGTCAAATGCCAACCAGTTGAAGTGACTGTTAGAAAAACCGATAGATGTTATTTAGAACTTCCCACGACATATAACAACAAAAGTTATTTCATAGCACCAATTACACGCCTCATGCTTAACCATGGTACAGAGATTCCCTGTTCTGACCTATTGAGCCCAGGATATTATATAAATAGTCAATGGTACGGATTTAATCCCAGATTACACCGAATGAAGAATCCACTTGAACTTATACCTTCCACGAAGACTGATTGGAAATATGAAGATCCAGGAGAAATCATACAAGCAGGCCTGTACTCAAGCTCGTCACTCGATAATTTACGCCATCAGATAATGTATCCTTCTGAACGCAGAGCCGTGGAAAATATAGTCACTCGGAGCATAATGGGTCATGATACAGATCATCAGAATTTGGAAACAACCAATTTATTTTCCGCCACTGGTTGGAACATGATTGAAGACCTTCTGCGTACTCGATTGTGGGGTATTCTCAGCGGACTCGGACAGACATGTTCGATCATACTGGCCATGTATGTGATAATCAAATTAGTCTAGTTCGTGGTCGATCTAATTATCAATGTACGAGCTCTAAGATCGCTTTATGGCTGGAGCTGGAGATTAACTGCTGCAACATGGAACTCCGCAACAAACCATATCCTCCGCAATCACCATACCACCGGAGAGGCCGTACTGCAAGAAGTCGTAACTAATATCCCAACGACAGCTAGACCTGCAGCCATGTCGCATGAGCAGGACCCCACTACATCTAATGGAGCCCCTACTCCTACAAGTCGACTGGCCTCATTATATCGGAACCTCAATTAAATCAATTAAAGTCTCTCCCCGTTCACCCTCCCATATCTATCCTTACCATATTCCTTAATCACCTTCCTCTTTCCGTTTATTTAGTATCGTTACAGGATCACCTCAGGCGAGTCGAGGCGCCTCAAAACCTCTCGTTCCAGAGCTACCAATTCACCAGTTACGGAGTAAATGCCATTGGTGTTATTCGGTATCATTTTCAACGTCATCATCATGGTTGAACCTCTATTGGTTCAAGGAGGGCAGAATGTTGATTTGTCAACCAACGGTCACCCAAAAGTGTAGCAACCAACATCAAGTGTCAGCAGCTCGTGGCTTCAGTGCATCCGGTAATAAGGTAATTTAACCTTTTACTTAAACATAGGCCGGAAACCACCTGCACGCCATCGATCGCCAAGGCCAGGAGTTCAACCCTCAACCGGCCACGGGCCAGAATTGATCTGCAGACGTTGCATTAATTTCATTACCTGCAAAATGAAATTATGATGGATCGATCGAGTCGTCCACCACCCACCGTCGGAGTCACCATAAATAATTATAAATTCTATAATAACATAAAGTCTATTTCTCGGGTTATTTTTTATATATTTAATAAACATATTGTTCGGTTTATGGTTATACATGTAATAAATAAAGTTTATATTAATTGTTTAATTTGCGTTTATTAGTGTAATAAACAACCTCCACTTTTATTTTAACAGAAGATCTGTCTTTATTTATAAATTTATGAATTTTAATTACAACTGTTTATTTACATTTTTATTTTAACATGCATCACTTTATCAATAACTAGATAACATGTATCACTTTTTTAATTGTTTGTAAACTATAACTAATTGTTAGTATAACTATATTTTCTCACTTGCAAAAATACTTATATTATTTTTAATTCAATTATCTTCTGACAGATAAGTCATAATTTTTTATTTTTTTAATTTCTTACTTAGCCTTGGCTGACTTGGTTTTCATGCAAGTCTCCTTGGCTAAGTAAAAGCAAAAAAAATGTTATATACATGTTTTTCTTTAAATCAATATTTGCCAAGTTACATACATATTTGCGATTGAAATTGTTGATTTTTGATCCAAAAAATGCATGTTTTCGAGTGTTTTTGACGTGACAACGTCTTATAAATCGGAGCGCGCGGACGGAGAATGTCCCGAAACGGTGTGTGGTGGGAGTGGCCTATGCGTATGTGTGAGTAAGCGACGCCGGCTCCGCCGTATATTAGCCGTGTTTTTTTTAATGAACTATATAGTTCTTTATCGAGTTCATTAAAAAAACGACCAGGGAAATTTCATGAAGCGCCTACTTCGATGCTTAAAAATTTCAAAATTAAACGGAAGTTAAGTGCTATTTTTTACACTGTTACATGAAATCCTCGCTAGAAAATAATAAATATGTTTATAAAAAATCAATTATTTGTTATAAATTTGCTCTCATCACTTTCCTGTTGTTTTTATTTTTAAATTACGTCTTTCCGACCCCCGAAAGTAAAGTATGCAACATGCCAACCCCCGAAAGTATGCAATATGCAAATTAAGAAATTTCCCAAAACCTCGATAGAAACCCCCATAAAACCTGGGTTTTGAGATTTGTATGGGGAAGAATAATTATAGTTCATTAAAAAAACACGGCTATTGGAAATAAAAAATACTGAATAAATAATCACACTGTTATTGTTACATTTGAGAATAAATAAAAATAAAAATACTGCAAAATTATATGTATATTGGCCTCGATTCCCAGATCCGGCGGCGCGGAAGTGAGTGCGGATTTGACACTTTGCGATTCTCAAATCCGCAGTCGTGGATTCGATTAAATTAAAAATTCGGAGTGAAGACTCACACGATAATGAAATACCGGATGTCGGATTATCTTAGGCGCATTTGTGGTTTCAAATCCGCAGAAAATTTGTTGCGGATCACACTTTTAAAGCGCGGAAAATGTCAAAGAGAAATCCGCGGTTACGGATTTGAGAATCGCAAGTCTCAAATCCGCACTCATTTCCGCGCCGCCGGATCTGGGAATCGAGGCCATTGTGTTTATTATATATTGTGGCCCGGGGCACCGGTTTTTTTTCACGAATAACTTAAAAATGTAGCTTTTAGAATAACGTATCGATTGGTATTTTATTTATTTCTGTAAATGAAACACAACTCGATGAGTGGTTAAAGATGACCGTTTGCTCGCCGAAAACTCGCACCATTCGACGTTAAATAAAGACAAAAGGACGAATTTTTGGAGAAAAACATACTAGGGTCTTATTTAAAGTATTTGAAAAGACTCTTAAAATGAACTTTGGTGCAATTCATTAGCATTTAAACTTCATCCGCATATGGAGACCAATGGAGATCTACACTAACACCAAATTGCGGCTGTTCAACTCCAACGTTAAGGCAGTTCTTTTGTACGGTTACGAAACATGGAAAGTCACCCAATTCATCACAGGGCGCCTACAAGTAGAGTTGAGCTGGACTTACAAGAGGCAGTTCATTTGTCCCGTACACGATAGTAAATTGTACTGAGGCCTCAACTTTTTTAAATGTCCCGGTTCAAAAATAATGTACTACTGAGATATGAGCGTATCTCGTGCGATTGTAAATTACGAAGTGGAGAGACATTTCTTACTTCTTTTGCGGCAGTAAAATATCTAATTAGAACTGCGCCGAGGTGAGATTGTAAACACGAACTGGAACAAAATTTTCTTATTTCTTTTGCGACAGTGAAATATTCAATTCGAATTACGGCGAGGTGAGATTGTAAACATGAACTGCAAAGACATTTTCTTACTGCTTTTGCCGCAGTAAAATATCTAATATAAACCGAGCCGTGATGAGATTGTAAATGCGAACTGGAGAGAAATCTCTTACATTTTTGCAGGGAGTGAAATTTTAGACTAAAGAGTCAATTCTTACATTTTTTGAGGAAGTGAAGTTTTGTACTCGGGAGATATTTCTTACATTTTTCGAGGGAGGCAAATTTTGTACTGAAGAGACAATTCTTACATTTTTCGAGGGAGGTAAAATGTGTACTAAAGAGACAATACTTACATTTTTCGAGGGAGGCCAATTTTGTACTGAAGAGACAATTCTTACATTTTTCGAGGGAGTGAAATCTTGTACTCGTGAGATATTTCTTATACTTTTGGAGGGAGGTAAATTTTGTGCTGAAAAGACAATTCATACATTTTTCGTGGGAGGTAAATTTTGTATTGAGGAGACAATTCTTACATTTGTCGAGGGAGTGAAGTTTTGTACTCGAAAGACATTTCTTACTTCTTTTTAGGCGAGGTGCGATTGTAAAATAGAAATATACTTTTTGTAGGCATAGCTTGCGTACGTACTCTGGGTCAGTTTAATGCATAAGAGATTCAAACCCGTGATTTTGAAGCCATGTCAGTATCTACAACTACAACATTGCCTCCGCTTTCGGAGCTGGACTCTAGTATTTGGGATGACTTTGAAAAGCAGGTGTGTGACATAATAAAAACCCCAAATCAAACAACTGAACCCATAAATAAATATCTTGTAAAACCACTGTTGCTAAGATTCAAAGACCCATCAAAGCGGTGATATTCGAGAAAAGGTCAATATCCTAAACACTATCAACTTTTCGAACTAAGACTGTGCAGCGTTGCAACTTTTGCGCATTCTGAACTCCTCTTTTCTAAAGCGGGTCAAGTTCTGGGAGAAAGAAGAAATAGGTTAAGTGGCAACAAAGTGTCACAAATCTCTATCTATAACAAATAAAATATTTTCGTGTTATTTTCAATTTTAGGGAGTTGCGTTTTAAATCTGTAAATATATTTTTCCTTATACAGTTTACAAAAATTTTGAAGAATATTTTGGTAATTAACATTCATAGGCACGATAATCAATATTCCTATTCATTCATTCATCATTTATCGTATCCCTTCTTTCGCAAACGCGATAGATCTACCCGCATCACACTATTACAATACAATGGCACCTCGCCTCATTTGAAGTGAGACATTGTACTGGTTCAAAAGGAAAAAGAGGCTCCTCTTACAAACTCATTTTATAATTATACAGGCACTTGACTGGAATTCACCCCCACCTCGCCGATTACAAAATATGCCTCTCACGTCATGAAACTAATTTTGGGGCACTCAAAAATCACCCTGAAATTGTTTTTGAAACGATTTTACTCTGGAACCCCAATTCTAAACATTTACTGGAAATTTAGTTCAATATAAATGCACCTTTCCAAAATTTCTAGTTGTTGAAATTTTATTTTACAGGTTTTTACAGGTACAGACGTTGCAATGAATTAGTAATAAAAATATAATAATAACAAAGAGGGGATTCTAATTTATCAAAAATGCACGACTAAAAAATTTTAAACTGTTAAAAACTAAAGTTGCTGTGAATTTCGTTATAGCGGTTGGAGGGGCTGAAACATTGAAATTAATTATAAATTACATTCCAGTATATGAAAGAAAGTTTATTTTACATATTTAAACATGATTTAATCGAAATTTTGCTTAAATATATTATTTTTAAATTTTTTCCAAAAGGGTAGTTTTCACCCCATAAAAACAAAAAGCACACATTAAGAACATATAACTTTTGAACAGAAGGGTAAGATAATTTCCAAATTTCACCCAAATCGGTGCTGTCCGAAAGAGTTCGGAGGTAATACACTATTCTTACCGCTATCCATTGGACTATGTGTTTGCATTTACTTTCAATATCAGGGTCCAGGTGGACGAGTTTAACATCATGCACCAGTGCAATAGTTGGCCTGATTACAACAAGAAGAGATTACGTTATCTCCTGATGATGTCACGGGAAGTTTTTGCTAGAAACACTGGACACTCGGCATTGATAATCGTATATAACTTGCACTGCCTTAGCTACGGGGAGTAACAAGCCAGAAATGCAACCTAACATTTGCTTTGTAGTAGTCTAGCTCTGGCTAGAATCACGCACCGTGAATTTGGGAACCTCAAGTAGAAGTTTCGAAGGTTAAAATATGAGATTTGATCTGGTACCCGATTATGAGTGGTTTGTTTTTTCACGTGTGATTTGGACGGTCCCTTTTCAGCGCCAATTGTGCCCTCTCGTGTTCTCGGTTCTTTTTTTTTTTATGTGACACACTAGAGGCTTAGGGGAGGCCCCTTTGTACTGTCGATCATGTATTTTATTTTTTGAATTGTCGAACCGCAGCTCCAGTCGGAAGATAGAGAGAGAAGTGAAGGAGAAATAACTGTCACAACCTAGCTGCGGTATTTTTATTTCACCTACTCCCAACCATTTCGCGACTCTGACCTCGGGGCATCGAGAACAACTCGCTGGAGTGTTATGCCTCCTGAAACGAGTTGAATCTCATCAACCAACCGATGACATGCGCTTTTGGTGGAGCGGGGAAGAGAACTAGTGAAGGCTATGACAGGAGGAATCAGGAATGCAAAGAGGGAAGAAGAAAGAAGGAAAGTTATGTAGGCGGGAAATTGGGAAAGGCTAGGACCGTGGCACCGCCGGGAATCGAACCCGGGACCTCTGGGGATAGTAGTCAGGCGCCTTACCCCTAGACTACCGAGTTGACAAATTTAAGCCTTATTCTTAAATTTAGACCTTAGTTGACAAATTTAAGCCAGTGTGAGCTTGGTAAGTAAGTTGAAGAAACCAATTCTAATTTCATTTATAACAGAGCTTACAAAAAATCACAGAACATTTTTCATAAAGACGTAAATGGTGTAAAAACTCACCTCCCTCAAATTGATCAGACTTACGAGTATACCGATAAAGCACAAGCACATTATGACTCTCCCATCGCTTTAAAAAAAACTTGCCTAGGTGCAAAATTTACATTCACTTGTATACAAACTGCCTCAAGGACTAAGGATGCCTAGGCGATTTAGCATAAAAAAATGCTAACTCAGCATTATAAGAGCATCTTCCGAACATTTTTCAAACGAAGTAATTGAATACTTTTTTCTATAAGAAAAATTTCCGGCATCTCATTTCCAGGCGTAGCGTCTACACTTTGCAACGAGGACCGAGAAAATGTCGGCAGCAGCAGGGATTTTAGATAATTTAATCCCATTTGAAGGCTGTCGCTTCGTTAACATTGGTTTATTTAAAAGGGCTATTTTTTATTGCACGACTACGGGCGGAATTTAAATAAAAAGTCAAAGATTTTCTAAGGTGCGTCCTTAGATTGTGGGAAAAGGGATAACTCCAAAGTTGTTGAAAAATTCTCTGTTTGTGGTAATACTGCGGATCAACCCTTTTGCTTCGTATTCAAAGTATTTTAAGGATAAAATAATCGTGTATACAGATATTTGTAAGGGCTATTTTAATTGGATCGGTTGCTGGATTGTGGTATTTCGTCTATGGAAAAGCTTATGTTACGTGTGTATGAGGGAAAGTTCTGTCGTTTTTTAGCACGTGCATTTCTATGCAATTTTTCTGACCGGACTAACACCGAGTTTAGCAGGAAGATGAGCATATCGGAAATGACATTTCTTTCGTATATTATTCAGTTTTCTTAAATTTGTATGAGTTCCAAAAAGAAAATAATGCAGCGGATGCAGCAAAATCCAAGTTAAACCGTTTGGCCTTATTCGGGTCCTCCAGTTTCGTAATCTTCCACGATGACCTCTTTATAGGTTCACCCTAACAGCCTAAAACAAGGAGTTAAGACGTTCCAAAAGGATTTCCTGGAGGAAACACTGTGGGAGCCTTCAGACTCTGCCAGAGGCGTCTAGACTCCAAAAGCTTCTTTCCAAGGACTCCATTAAAGGGAGTGGGCCTTCTCAAAAAAGATAATGGCTTCTACATCTTTACCCTTGAAGAAACCTTGAGGTACCTGCTCAGATAGCACTTTCCACGGTCAATCTTCCAGATCGCTTATCCATTGGAAACTGGGTGTAGTCATAGGACCATCTCAGGCCGTTATTCCCGGAATCTTTCTGGAAATCCGGGTCTCCGGGATGAAATGGAATTTCTCCGGCATTTCTTCAGAAGTGCCTTGATCTGATTCTCGACAAACTAGTCCTGCCTCTTTAGTGCCAGCTTCAATTGGGGATACATTCCAAACATCTTGAGGAAAGTCGTGGTGGTTTTTATCCCCAAACAGGACAACATACCCCTGGAGCTGCCCAAATGGTACAGACCTATCAGCTTAACCTCTTTTCTTTTGAAAAATATGGAAAAGCTGCTAGACCTTCATATTAGGTGCAAGCTGGAGCTCTCCCTTTGATGTACCACGGAGCGTCTGTCAATCAACACAAATAAGGCTGTCCTGGAACCTTTCTCCAAACGCTTCAAAGAAGGGTTATTTGGGTGTAAAGTTAGGCAAGAGACTGAACTGGAATGCTCAACTAGACTATGTCATCAGCAAATCAAAGCAAGGGCCATATGGGCCTGCAAAAGGCTTCTGGGTAGGATCTGCAGTCGTACGCCAAAAATGATGTACTGGATGTACAATACGACCGTTAAACCTGTGGTCACTTATGCCGCTATAGTTTGGTGGCCCAAGACTAAACAGGTTACGTCGATCCTCAAGTGCAGCAAACTTGGCTTGCTTGCCTCTACATTACAGGAGCTATGCTCACCTGTCCCACAGCTGCAATGGAGGCAATCATTGGATTGATCCGATTGCATATGTTCAAATGGAAATCCGCCGCCATAAGTGCCTTGAGACTTCAGATCTCATCCAACTGGCCCTATACAGTCAAAGGACACATAGATATCCTTAACAATATCCCAAACATTTCCATTTACCGCGTATTCGACCATATGACTAGTGAACTGCGGTTCCAAATGAAATTCAGGGCGATTATCCCGGATCGTTCTGTGTGGGAGAAACTTCTTTTCCTGGGGATCCAAAACTTCTCCACTGGTTACCTAAAAAAAGATCAAAGATGGAACATGGCACAGGGACTGGTGTCGCAGGATCCAACTCCAAGGTCTCGATTGCAATGGATACATGCCATTGGTTTGAGAAAGGTCTGAAAGGCGCCAACAGTAAAATCTTTTCTGACAGCCAAGTTGCCATCAAGGCACTCTAAGAAGTTTTCTTCCAAAATAGTTGCAGGATGTTTTGACGTACTCCAGGGGCTGACCAGAGGGTCCCAGGGCACTGGGGTATCGAGGGAAATGAGGTTGCAGACAGTCTTGCGAAGGAGAGGTCTGAGACGTTGGTCCTTCTGTGGCATCTCTTGGTCCACCTCCAAACGCCTGGTAGAGGAGAGGGTTAAGGGACTAAACTTAACCTATTAGAAGTCAGTCCCAAGTCTTAAACAGGCTAAAGAGCTTGTAACAACCCTTTGCCTTAAGGTTCACTATCACTTTAAATGGAACGGACCTTAGGCTGCTGGTTGGTTATCTGACTGGCCATGTAGGACTACAGTATCACCTCCACAAACAAACTTTCATAATTTTTCAGTAGGCTTCTGACACGCCCCCCTAACGACTTTCAAGGTCAAATGTCGGTTTATCATTTTTCGGAGCGCAAATTGCATATTGACTGTACTACGAGTACTATCGACATAGTTGGCTGTTATAAACCTATATTGAAATCATTGCCACTATCTTTCTGGTATGATCCTTCCACATATAGCGGCCATTTCTATTGGAAATGGATGACGTAGGATGACCAACAAAAAAAACTTAATATTAGAGATGCGCTGAATGTTCGGCTGAATATTCGTATTCGGTGTGTTCGGCGTATGAACCGAATAATTCGGCCGAATGTTCGGTTCGGTACATTTTTGACCGAATATTCTGCCGAATATTCGTATTCGGTTGATCCCATATTCGGCGCATCTCTAATTAATATAGGACCCTATTGTGGAACGAGTCGATTTGAGGACTTTGAGTCGATGTTAAATTTTCATACTGAGAAAGTTTTATCGATAAAAACATAAATATGAGCCAATTACATTTTTGGCGTCGACTTGATAATTACGACTGAAGACTAATTTCGACAAAAATCGACTTTCGCAGAAAGAAATTTTAACATCGACTCAAAGTCGTCAAATTGACGATATCCGCAACAGGCCCCATTGTCTCCTTCAAGAGAGATACATTCATTCAAACGCTTCTCTAGCATTTCTACGTCTTTCTTATAGAACGATTTCGCCAGCCCCTCAGTTTAAGCGATCACGTCCTCATCTCATTGGAGCCATATTTCTTTCCGCGGTCGATTTTTTTAAGTTTCAGAATAGGCACTAGTCGCCCGAAGCTAAATCTAGATAAATCGGTGGATGCGGAAGCAATTCGAAGCACAACTCGGGCGTTTTTGCCATTGCTTCGATCGACTCGTGGCACGGTGCATTGTCTTGGTGAAAGCGCACTTTTCTCTTCTTCATTTGGGCCGTTACCTTCACGATTTCGTCCTATGTAATATTCACAATGGATCCTGTTTCCTTTTCAAAATAGTCGAAGCGCTTCCCAAAATACAGACGCTTTATTTAGTCTTCCCAGCTGAATTTTGCGTTTGTGTCGCTTTGGCCGGCTTTCCTGGTAGCTGTTCACTCAGCTGACTGCCGATTTAACTCTGGAGTGTAGTGATGGATCCACATTTCATCCATTTTCACATCGCATGAAAAAATTCAAAACAGCCTAAACGGCTTCAAACTGCGCTCTAAATAATTAACACGTTATTGATTTTGGGCAACAATGAGGAAACGCTTTCTTATGGACAAATGTTCATGCAAAATAGTGAATGAACTGCTTTTTGATATCTTCTAGGTGTCAACTATATCACGCAGCTTCACTTTCCGCTCTTCCAAAACGATTTTGCGCATTCTTTTTTTTGAATTGCCAAATTTGGCATGCTCGCTGCTTCTGCGACCGGGTTTAAAATCAACTTCTCTACATTTTGTTTCGATGGAGCAGAGTAGGACTACCACCTTCCAACCCACCACTTTGCTTGAACGGTATTTTTTTCCATTAAAATGAAATGCTGCATCAACACACCAATTTTAGATTTTTTCATTCCATTGAAATTTACAAAAGTAGCGTTACTAAGGGCCTGTGCCAAAATACATTCCAAATGTCAATTTGTATGGAAAACGCATTTCGATTTAACATTTCAATTTTCGGAGGTTTGTGTCTTTGGAAATGTAAGGAAATATTTTGAATTGTAGGGAAATATTATCCAAACATTCGTATGACAGTTTGTTGGATTTTTTAGCAGTTTGTCATAATTAGATAAATGTTATTTTCATAAACGGTGACAAACATCTTGCCTTTAACTTCAAAAATACAACTTCTTGTTGATATATTAACCATGCAAAGGATATTCGTGCAATCTATGGCCCTAACGCCAATCAAAATAAAATTAACAAATCAATTTTCGTACAAAAATTGAATCATTTTTTTTAAACTTGAGTAAATGCTTCTTGCATTTCACCCTTACTAGATGCATGATGCTCATGAACCACTTCCACTTCCATCATTCCAAAAACATTAATGTAGCCCGGGCTGCTTTAAAAGAAATTATTCAAAATTTTAGGAGTAGAAAATGTTTTAAAAAATAATTTCAATTGTCAATGAAATGCGGGAAATGTATTTTGGCACACTTTGTAATTTCGAAGTGTCCACGGTGAAAATAACAAATTCGGAATTGTATTTTGGCTCCCACCCTAAAACCAATTTGACTTGTAAAGAAATGGTCGAAATGACATGAATTTTTGACATATCTTGAAGGTGGTATTACCTAAAACTCATTTGGATTTGCCAGTAGTGGCGCCATCAATATGCCATCCGAAGAACTTATTAAGTGCTGTAATAGATACAGGTTTTGATTTTCTTCTTCGTCACTTTTTCTAACATCGCAGTCATCTTCTGTAGAATAATCTTGATTTAATTTTTTTAGTTAATACAAGAAGTGCAACGTAAAAAACCGTTTATTTTTTAGTGAAAACTCCGGTTTTCGAATTGCATTATTTTCTTGTAAAAACCGGTTTTGAAAGCCGGTTTTTAAAAATCGACAAACCCTAGATGTTCTGCTAGTGGAGTACTACAACACAATAGCCCTAACTAGGCCGCAGTGTTCACCATGTAGGTTTCCTCTCGCTCCTAAAAAAAATAGATGTCGGGGAAATTTAGGATAAATGGACAATAATACAAGGTAAGCTCATAAGGAAAAGCTCTGTTTCCATCTTGAAAAGCTTTGCCGTCATCAAGATCTTTTAACTCTCTACTATTTGAAAGTTAATTCGTTTGTAAGAGGTATTCATTCAAAATTATTGTTTATAATCAATATAAAATTTAAAAAATAAAGAACAGATATTAAAGACAATTAATCATCATGGTTTAAAGCAATGTAATGCTGGGTTTCCACCAAACAGAGAGTTTCAAAAAACAGTTTTATTTTTAAATATTTTGTTTGTTTTTAACTACCCACTCGAGATGGGACAATGTTTTGTTTTTAAAAGCACTATTCTCCTACAAAAATGTTTTCAAAATTGTTAGATTTTTGCAAAACATTGATATTGACCCGGCATAAGAGGTTGCTAATATAAGAATAATAAGAAACCAAATGCTGCAATAACAAATTTCCAGTATTTTACGTTTCTTAAAAATCAAGATATATCGAAATTGTGGAGTGCAGTGTGTGACAAAAATAAAATTAGTTTTCAAAACGCTATATATGTATGTTCAGTACATTTCAGTGAAGAAAGTTATACTTATCTCTGGTTATACTCTCAATTCTAGACTATTGCCTTCAAATTTTAAAAAATATTAAATAAAAACGCGTTACAAAGTTGCTGAATAAGAAAACATTTTTGAAAATTATAATAAAACCTAAATTAGAATAAAAATAAATTATATAAAAAATCCGTTAAGAAAGGCACAACATGTGAATTTACCAGATAATGTAAAATCTTTGTTTTTTTTATGTAGATTATATTGCAGAATAAAAAATTTAAATAATAATATTAAAAATCAACCACGAAAGAATAGAAATAGAAAATTGCAAAAATATTTCTCTTCGTTTTTTAATTGAAAACCTATTTAATACCATACAAATCTGTTTGAAAAAGATCTGAGTGACGTCACAGCAAAAGCTTTTTCTTTATGAGCTTACCTTGTATTATTGTACCATGGTTAAATGGTAGGTACATAAAAGAGGAAAAATCGAGAGCACCGCAACAGATGACAAGAAAGGGGTGGGGGTGCAAAAATGTGGGTTTTGGGGGTGGAACGTGTTTTTTTTACGATTTCTCAGAAAAGTAGACCTGTTATCGAAAAACGTTAAATTTAAAAGTTGTGCAAAAATATAAAATTCTTTCCTACACTTTTGTTTAATTTCAATTTGATTTATTCGGAGGACTTGAACGAAATTTTCTTAATTTCGTAGAAAATGGGCTGATAACCTTTCATTAAGCCATAACAAAACCTAAAAACAAATCGTTGACAGGCAGTACACAAAGAAGGACACAAAATTCCTTGCATATTTAATTTAATAATTTAAAAAGCATCAAATGAAACTCGATCATTGGGCTTATTCCCTACAAGATATTTCTTCCTTTTTCGTCGCATAAAATATTCAAGAAATTTAAGATTTTGGGGGGTAAAAGATAATGAGAATTTTTTCATAAATTACTATCGATCTAAGTCATCCCCTAAGGGTAGATAGTATCTGCGATAAAACCGAGGTCTGGCAGTTTTAAATATATCAACATTGTCTCAGTAGAGATTCTTTGGATACTTCGGGAGCCTAAACTTCCTTCCACGTACCCGACCCTCCTCCTCGGTTTTCCTTACCAGAAATCCCATGACATTTGATAGGCAGATGCTTAAAAAACAAAGAAGTAAAGCTATCACCGCACAAAACAAAAAAAATATATACCCCGAAAAACTGCTATTCGTTCAATGGAGCTGGGATCAATTGATGTTAATATGTCGCCCCTAAATAAAATAGGGTCTTTTGGAAAATTTACATTTCGTCAGCTTATCTCCTTTGAATCTTCCCACGAAAGGATGCTGCTGGATAAGGCTTGAAGGAGCTGAGGGGCTCTCGGTGGATTGCCTTTTCCTATTTGCGATATTACTGTAGATGTTGAAGATTATGCTCAGAAGGACCCTGATGAAAATCTCTTTTTGTTATTAAGTGAATTGTTATACAAAAAAAACTTCTGAAAGGATACGAAAATCTTCTGATGGAGTAAAACTGGTCGGGTTATAAGCTCAAGTTTAATCGCATTAGTTCGGGCTTTCATATTATAGAAGAAGCAAGAAAATTGTTTCTTGTAAGGAATTGATTTTATGTTTCCGTAGGTAAATAGCGAGTAGTGTGGCGCTAAATTGTTGAGCTAACTTTGAATCGAATAAATTTACGAAGTTTGATTTTGATTGGGGTTACGTTAAGTTAGGTATGGGGCTTGTGTTTTGACGCGTCATTTTCATACCACAGCTCATGTACCTAAGGCTAGTTGATTGCCTCACCGATATTCGGACATGTTTAAAGCCATCCTGTGATATTGAGGAAGCTTATCAATGCCCCGTTTCTTAGTCTGGATATCTCATTCAATTCTTCCAGAACATAGCTGCCTAGTGTGCTCTGGCTTTGGACTAGAGCTGGGTATTTACACAGAAAGTTAACTACAATATCTCTCGAGCTAGTCCCTCAGCGTGGGCTAATGTGATGGCTATCGTAATTCTCGCAACATCTCTTGCGGGTATATTTAGGAGGCCCATTGTCGTTTCCCTGCTGTAAGTAGTACAAGTCGTCCTAAAGCAAAAGCCGATCTCAATTGAGCTCCATCTTTGGCTGTCAAAGGCAAGTGGTTGTCAAAAATAGCTTTTTTGAACCCACCAATTCGGCTTCTAACCCAGCACAAACACCTTGGCTTGGTAGTAGGCTATTTCGTTCATATCTACGTCCTTCAACTCAAACAAGATCCACTTTATGTCTTTTACAGAGTCTATCTTGCTCAGCTCGCAAATTCCAATGCTACATCCATGTGTAGGCTCGAGCTGTAGGGCATACAGGTTTTCAGGATCGCCAGTTTTAGCGCTTGAAAGATAGTAGTGTGCCCGAAAGGTGCCAGGACAGTGAAATGTTGGTAGTCTCTAGATATACTCTTTGGACGCTCTACCATTAGTGAACATCGGTAATGTACTTTGAATATTCATTTCATACGCATTCCTTATAAAAGTGTTCGTATCGGCACAGACCATTGCAAACGCGAGTGTTGTTTTACCAGGCAGTCCCCCAACTAAGTGCTAACCACTTCCAATGCTGCTTGACCTACGCAATTGAACGAGAACCGTTCTATCGAGTATGGTATTGGCACCTTTAAGGTCACCAAAGTAATTGCCCGTTTCCTTCCTCCTATTCAATTTTTTCAAGCCCCAAGACTAAGATTTGGAACAGAAACCCAATAGGTCCCTTAATCCAGTCCTCATCAGAGACTTGCATTTGGAGGTAGACTTTGAGATGCCACTGAAAAATTCGGACCCTTGTCAGCTTTCCGGTAGCCTCATTGCCCTCCATACTCTATCGGACGGGGCGCAGCAGGGCG
Source organism: Thereva unica (assembly GCA_949987705.1). Lineage (NCBI taxonomy): Eukaryota > Metazoa > Arthropoda > Insecta > Diptera > Therevidae > Thereva > Thereva unica. The sequence continues at coordinate 47,338 of CATLJY010000435.1, read as the reverse complement.
AAATCCAACTTTTCCTGACCAGCCTCTGAGGTACGTCAAAGCACTCGTTAACTCTGGAAGTTGGTGAGTTGAAACCTCGTGGGTTTAATAGTTTTTGATAGGTGGGAGTGTTCTGCGTAGATTGTACTCATGCAAATATCTCATAGGGTTTCAAAAATACAGGGTGATACGTAAACATCACCCTAGCGGCTAAAGCGTGACGATCCCCCCCCGCCGCGGCCCACCCCATACGATTTTTTGTTCATCTATCTAAAACCTATTCACAATCGGCCGTCTTGTTACAAGCAATACACCCTGTATAGGTCTGGAATGATCCTATGATTATACTCAGCATCCAGAAGAAGTGTTCTAGAACAACGGTGGGCAACCCCCGGTCCGAAAGTCTGAACAAGGTGGAGGAAGAACCGAAAATTTACAACTTAAAATCGGTCTGACTAAGAATCCTTTTTTTGCTGCTAAACTTTAAGCTTAAACTTAAACGCCGCAGATTCTTCTCGACCCGATGCTGCTATGTCACCCACACTCTCGAGAATACCACCCACTTAATGGACGGGTTCATTTCAGGACTCGCGCTGTAAGGTGCCTCAAAAAACTCGACGTCAATAAATTCACTGGTCCCGACAAAATCCCTCGCCCCGACAAGAAATTTGCCTCACCTTTGGCTAAACCTCTACGCAAACTTTTGCCCTATCTTACTTCTCCGGAAAGTATCCCGACTCTTAGAAACTAGCTCATGTTCAGTCAATCCCGAGAAAAGGTGAAGCCAGCGACCCCTTAAATTACCGCCCAATAGCAATTACTTCTGTTCTCTCCAAAATCATGGAGACAATAATCAATAAAAAGCTGATGCTATCTAGAATCTAACCAAATTATACACTACAGGCTTCAGACCAAAACGGTCTACTGGCGATCTGCTTGTGTGTTTAACCGAAACCAAAGTGAGATGAGTCTGGTCTGGTTGCTCTAGATATATCAAAGGCTTTTGACAAAGTATGGTACCCTGCTCTGTTGAATAAACTCTAAGCTATTAGTATACACTTAGTTCTAAGGAACTGAATTAAGAGCTTTCGTTCAGGCCGTTCAATCAAGGTAGTATTGGATATCGTCGAATCCAACCCCCATGCCATTTCGGCTGGAGTTCCCCAGGGGTCTATTCTCTCACCAGCACTTTTTCTAATCTTCATTAATGATCTGCTCTAAATCCCCTCCAACCCACTTCACTGCTTCGCCGATGACGGTACTTTGCATTTCTCTTCTTCTTCTTCTTTAAACTCCTTTAATCCCTCATGGGACATAGGGCGGAAACAGTTGCCCTCCAGCGGACTCTGTTTTGCGCGACAGCTCTTAGCTCCGACCAGGATCTCCCAGTTGTTGCGGCTTCTTCTAGTAGGGTTCTTCGCCACGTTGTTCTAGGTCTTCCTACTCGACGGGAACCTTGCGGATTCCAGTCAAGGGCCTGTTTGGCTAGATTTTCGTTTTCGCGTCGCAAGGTGTGGCCAACCCAATTCCATTTCCTTCGCCTGATTTGGTCGTCTATCCTTTCTTGGCCGGCACGGCGCCATAGTTCTTCGTTTGAAATTCTATCTTGCCAGCGGATTTTTAGGATACGACGAAGGCATCTGTTGATGAAGACTTGTAGGCGCCCTGTTATGAATTGGGTGACTTTCCATGTTTCGCAACCATACAAAAGAACTGCCTTAACGTTGGAGTTGAACAGCCGCAATTTGGTGTTAGTGGAAATCACCGTTGATCTCCATATGTGAGGTCTGTGAAGTTGGCAACACGAAATGCGAATTTTGGAAATTTTTTTTTCCATACGTTTGTCCATCGTTTGTCCAAGTTTGTCCAAGCAAAAGTTTTGTTTGTCCAGGCACCGTTAACAAGTTATAAGCAAAAAAAAATTTTTGCAAATTTTTTCAACCAACACCCCAACTTTGAAAAAAACATTGTTTAACCACATATATCGTTTGTCCATCGTTTGTCCAAGTTTGTCCAGCAGTTATTTTTATTTGTCCACCCCCCAATTAATTATAATAAATGATTGAAATTTTTCAGGTTTGTGAAGTTGGCAACACGAAATGCGAATTTTGGAAATTTTTTTTGTCATACGTTTGTCCATCGTTTGTCCAAGTTTGTCCAGCAGTTATTTTTATTTGTCCACCCCCCAATTAATTATAATAAATGATTGAAATTTTTCAGGTTTGTGAAGTTGGCAACACGAAATGCGAATTTAGGAAATTTTTTTTGTCATACGTTTGTCCATCGTTTGTCCAAGTTTGTCCAAGCAAAAGTTTTTTTTGTCCAGGCACCGTTAACAAGTTATAAGCAAAAAAAAATTTTTGCAAATTTCTTCAACCAACACACCAACTTCGCAAAAACAAAATGATTAACCGCATAGATCGTTTGTCCATTGTTTGTCCAAGTTTGTCCAGGCAAAAATTTTTTTTGTCCAGGCATCGTTAACAAGTTACAAGCAAAAAAAGTTTTTTGCAAATTTTTTCAACCAACACCCCAACTTCGCAAAAACAAAATGTTTAACCGCATAGATCGTTTGTCCAAGTTTGTCCAAGTTTGTCCAGGCAAAAGTTTTTTTTGTCCAGGCATCGTTAACAAGTTACAAGCAAAAAAAGTTTTTTGCAAATTTTTTCAACCAATACCCCAACTTTGCAAAAACAAAATGTTTAACCGCATAGATCGTTTGTCCATCGTTTGTCCAAGTTTGCCCAGGCAAAAGTTTTTTTTTGTCCAGGCATCGTTAACAAGTTACAAGCAAAACAAAATTTTTGCAAATTTTTGTCAACCAATACCCCAACTTTGCAAAAACAAAATGTTTAACCGCATAGATCGTTTGTCCATCGTTTGTCCAAGTTTGTCCAGGCAAAAGTTTTTTTTGTCCAGGCATCGTTAACAAGTTACAAGCAAAAAAAGTTTTTTGCAAATTTTTTCAACCAATACCCCAACTTTGCAAAAACAAAATGTTTAACCGCATAGATCGTTTGTCCATCGTTTGTCCAAGTTTGTCCAGGCAAAAGTTTTTTTTGTCCAGGCATCGTTAACAAGTTACAAGCAAAAAAAGTTTTTTGCAAATTTTTTCAACCAATACCCCAACTTTGCAAAAACAAAATGTTTAACCGCATAGATCGTTTGTCCATCGTTTGTCCAAGTTTGTCCAGGCAAAAGTTTTTTTTGTCCAGGCATCGTTAACAAGTTATAAGCAAAAAATGTTTTTTGCAAATTTTTTCAACCACCACTCCAACTTCGCAAAAACAAAATGTTTAACCGCATAGATCGTTTGTCCATCGTTTGTCCAAGTTTGTCCAGGCAAAAGTTTTTTTTGTCCAGGCATCGTTAACAAGTTATAAGCAAAAAATGTTTTTTGCAAATTTTTTCAACCACCACTCCAACTTCGCAAAAACAAAATGTTTAACCGCATAGATCGTTTGTCCATCGTTTGTCCAAGTTTGTCCAGGCAAAAGTTTTTTTTGTCCAGGCATCGTTAACAAGTTATAAGCAAAAATGTTTTTTGCAAATTTTTTCAACCACCACTCCAACTTCGCAAAAACAAAATGTTTAACCGCATAGATCGTTTGTCCATCGTTTGTCCAAGTTTGTCCAGGCAAAAGTTTTTTTGTCCAGGCATCGTTAACAAGTTATAAGCAAAAAATGTTTTTTGCAAATTTTTTCAACCACCACTCCAACTTCGCAAAAACAAAATGTTTAACCGCATAGATCGTTTGTCCATTGTTTGTCCAAGTTTGTCCAGGCAAAATTTTTTTTTGTCCAGGCATCGTTAACAAGTTACAAGCAAAAAAAGTTTTTTGCAAATTTTTTCAACCAATACCCCAACTTTGCAAAAACAAAATGTTTAACCGCATAGATCGATTGTCCATTGTTTGTCCAAGTTTGTCCAGGCAAAATTTTTTTTTGTCCAGGCATCGTTAACAAGTTACAAGCAAAAAAAATTTTTTGCAAATTTTTTCAACCAACACTCCAACTTCGCAAAAACAAAATGTTTAACCGCATAGATCGTTTGTCCATCGTTTGTCCAAGTTTGTCCAGGCAAAAGTTTTTTTTGTCCAGGCATCGTTAACAAGTTATAAGCAAAAAATGTTTTTTGCAAATTTTTTCAACCAATACCCCAACTTTGCAAAAACAAAATGTTTAACCGCATAGATCGTTTGTCCATCGTTTGTCCAAGTTTGTCCAGGCAAAAGTTTTTTTTGTCCAGGCATCGTTAACAAGTTACAAGCAAAAAAAGTTTTTTGCAAATTTTTTCAACCAAAAACAAAATGTTTAACCGCATACATCGTTTGTCCAAGTTTGTCCAGCAATTATTTTAATTTGTGCACACACCAATTAATTATAATGAATAATTGAAACTTTTCAATTGTGCGAAGCTGGCAGCCCCGAGTGCGAATTTCGCATTTTATCCTTGCGCGTTCATATTTGTCCATATTTGTCCACCAAATATGTAGTTGCATTTGTCGGTTCATGTGCCGATAAAATTTTATTAATAAATCAATTATTCGGGAATTTTGAATTGGGCATAAAAAAGGGCGATTCGAAATGCGTATTTGTGTATTTCTGTAACCTGTTCAAGTTCGGCTCCGTACAAAAAATTTTCTAACACCGCCTATGTAATCTATTGCTGCACTTCGGAGTAGTAGTTATAAATAAAAGAAAACTACGAAAATATATGTTTTTATCACATTGCGTTTTTCAATTGCAGTTTATCCGGGGATAAAAATTGCCAAAAATCGTTTGTCCATGACAAAATCGTTTGACCATGGAAATAAATCGTTTGTCCAGGGACAGATTCAGGGTTTGGAATTACTTTGCTGAGACTCAAATTGCTGTTGCAGTCAAAATATTTAAAAGCTTTCAGGAGCATTTTGGTCCGGCTGCAAATGCTTCGGCTGTAAAATACTGGGCTGTGAAAAGCTTTCTGTTTGCTTACAGTTTTCAAAGATTTGCTCTTCAAAGGCTGTGATACACTTTGCTTCCTTCAGATTTTTTTCAATGATCCAACTTTATATAGTAAAATGGTACTTTGTTTAGAGGGTGGACATTCTTTTGTATGTGTATGTGAATGTCAATTGTGACAAATTCTCGGTATTATAGATATATTCTATGTTGCCTATTGTTCATTTATTATTAAAATATCCAATCATATATTCAACATCCATCATACTGGGAAGTTGATCGTGTGGACCGAAATGGTCGAACCCACATCCCAGCTAGTTTCATTTATAACTCAAATAACAAAAATTGCATTTTTCGGCCCTGTTGAAAAATAAATTTCAAATGTTTTATCAGATCTGATATAGAAATTTGAGAACTTTAATTTAAAAAAAATGGTTCAGTTTTGTTAACGGGAACTCGAGAGAAGAAAATCAATGCAATTTACTTTACTTTACTTTACATCAATCATATTTTCAAACTTATTGTTGCAGGCTGTAAAAGCTTTTTTGTTTCATATTGTTGGGAATGCTGGTGCTTACAAATGCTGGGGCATGCCCCAGCGGGAATAACCGAACTGATTCGATTTGAATGAGTTCGGAATACATTCCAAAGAAATTAGTTTGCACTTGAGAGGTATAAAGAAACCTTTTTACCCTTTTTCTTGAAGTGCCTTTTATTTTATTGCCCCTTTTGTATTCTATTTTTAGCTAATGAAAAGGTTTATGACGTGTTTTGAAAATCAGAATACAATATTTTCAAACTAATTCAGAATACGATACTTTGAACTAATTCAGAATTGATTACTTTGTAATGCAGAGCGAATTAATTTATTCCACCCTATTCAATCGCCGTGTAAAAGTAATTCATTCGTTTCATACAAAATAATACAAATTGAATTAGTCGGTTTGTTCGAGAACTAGTTCTAAATTAATTCTGAATTATTTCTTTTTCCCGCTGGGGCTGTTCCGACAGTGAATGCTTCACATACACATACAAAAGAATGTCCACCCTCTAAACAAAGTACCATTTTACTATATAAAGTTGGATCATTGAAAAAAAATATGAGTGTGCTTAAGACCACACTTTAGAAGTAAAACTTTTGTGCCCAACGGCTAGTAATATGCAATAGATAGAGTGGAAAGTCTGTCGGATCTATAGTACGCTTGAGAAAATTCAGGCCAACGACAGATGCAGGAAGAATAGTGACGAATCTACTGACGGACTTGATACAAATACTATTTGAAAATATCAATATTTATGAATTCCTATTTACATTAAAACCTAAAAGTAACCGAGTAAAAATAATTTGTATTGGCTAATTTTCTTAAAAGCATACACGCGGTGCACCTAGTACGTATAGCATATAAGTGCGCATCCTACACAGGTATGCACGCTTCCGCCAAAGGCATGGATACTACCGCATGGATACTACAACATTCGCCTCATGGAAGTAAGCTGGTGACATATGCAAGCGTACATGCATTGCATTCAGAGGTTAATAAAATTGCATGGTTTTTTCCGTCCCGGCTTTCGCACATAGCCCGAAAATCTAAGCATGTGTTTGTTGTGCATACTTGTGTGTGCTATTTCGAATGCGGCATTACAGAAAAAGTTAAAAGTAGTCCGACCTTTGCGTGGCATGCATTCCATTCATGGAACATTCCGTCAGGCCGCATTTGAATACACACTTCTATATTATTTATCAACGAATTGAACGCATGGACGCTTGTATGCATGCTCCGCTCCCGCTACATTCATGATCATTAATAATTGCATCCGCATCGGCATAGACTATTCCAAACCTAAGTATTGTTTTACCAAGCAGTCCGCCAACCACATCCAATGAAGCTTTACCTACGCGAACGAGAGCCAGTCTACTTGAGTATGGTATTGGCACCCTTTATGGCCACCTAGCCAATCACCTGATTTCTTCGTCCCATACAATCTTTTAGGGAGCCAATTAATTTTAAAGGGAGCAAAAAGATATGCAATCAACCTTTTTTCAAATTCTTCTTTCTATGCGTAGTTGAAAATAATTTATTTTGGCTGATTAAACCGAATTCGAAGCATAAAGTTGAAAAAACATTTTTTACAAACCTTTATATTTTCAGTCGATGTAGGGATAGTTTCAGCCCTTTACTATTATCCCTTATCATAAAATTTGCTTTGTTATAAATCAACCACTTTTGAATATAAATGTTGCAAAAAATGTATTTTATTAGATTGTTTTTGATTATAATTAAAATTATCGCGACAACACTTAAAAAGGGGAATTTTTAAGCATATTTAAAGGTGACATCCATATTTAAGGCTGTGGGACCCTGATTTTCGTAATCAGAGACCCAAAAAACATATCAGGAACGGTTTTCACAACAGTGTAATGTTTTGACATAAACGATTCGTCGATTTGTGCAAGTTAAAAATATGCAAGTTGTAATTTAAAAAGGGGAAAGGTCCAGCACATCTCACCAAAGGGGAAGTGGTGCCAATTTTAAACAACAGCACCTCACACATTTAATTCACCACTCCCTTTTGGTATTCTAAGCACCCAAACCACCGCCGAAAATTCTTCTCGTCTATGCCGCTTCCAACATGTCAGTCAACTCCGCGGCACAAGCCCGGCCAGTGGCCAAACCACAAGAAAAATCTGAAATAATTCACCTCTACAGAATGGTGAATTTGTATTCCTATAATGAGATAAAGCAACGTCCGGGCGACAACGTAGCTAACATGCCAGAAAATCTATGCAGTAAAGGCTAGTTCGCACTAAGCCAGTAATTTAGTAGAGTAGCGAGTAATTTAGTGACTGCGGCCACTAATGAACTCAACTAAAGCAACAGGTTCGGACTTGTTTAGCCGGTGAGCAAGTGAGCACGGACGCGTGGTGGGAGGCGCTACTCGCCCGATAAAATATAGTAAAATGGATCGACTCGACTAAATCATTCACTAAACTACTTGACTAATTTTTTAGGGTTCGCACACATTTAGTCACTAAATTACTCGCTACTCTACTAAATTACTGGCCTAGTGCGAACTAGCCTTAAGGCAGAGTGTATTTTAGCTGTTGCATACACAGCCCCGAGTTTCTTCGTCTCTCGTACCCTTTCCCATCGTTATACGAAAGTTCTGACGATTTTTCATGTATGAGAGCGTTACACGAATGAAATTGATTCACTCTCATGTAAATTTTTTTAAGCAAACGTCCCTAAACAAGTTTTACTTCAAAAATCTGAAGGAAGCAAAGTGTATCACAGCCTTTGAAGAGCAAATCTTTGAAACTATAAGCAAAAAGAAAGCTTTTCACAGCCCAGTATTTTACAGCCGAAACATTTGCAGCTGGACCAAAATGCTCCTGAAAGCTTTTAAATATTTTGACTGCAACAGCAATTTGAGTCTCAGCAAAGTAATTCCAAACCCTGAATCTGTCCCTGGACAAACGATTTATTTCCATGGTCAAACGATTTTGTCATGTACTACGTTTATAAGCGGAGTTTCCCTCCAGATGGAAGTTTCGATCCGGAGTGAAACACCGCTTATAAACTGGGAGTGAAACTCCAGAACTTGGATTTTCGCTCCCGAAGAAAAAGCTGGAGTGAAACTTCGATCCCGGTTTATGTTGTGCTTATAAACGCTGACTTGGAGTGAGATTTTTTTCCAAGGGGGGAAAACTTAGTAAAGAAGAAGCTGGGTGTTTTATTTTGCTACAATAGTTTTTTTCTTTATTTATTGATTTTTTAAATACATTAAATTAAACATTGGGTTTACAATTTGTCTTTGCTATGATTTTAAATTTGAGCTTGCAGCTGTCATTTCAAACCAGAAAGTATTTTGGATTTTCACTCCCATTGCTTATAAACGCATCGGGAGTTTTCATTTGGACTGAAGATCCGGGAGTGAAACTCCGCTTATAAACGTGGTAATGGACAAACGATTTTTGGCAATTTTTATCCCCGGATAAACTGCAATTAAAAAACGCAATGTGATAAAAACATATATTTTCGTAGTTTTCTTTTATTTATAACTACTACTCCGAAGTGCAGCAATAGATTACATAGGCGGTGTTAGAAAATTTTTTGTACGGAGCCGAACTTGAACAGGTTACAGAAATACACAAATACGCATTTCGAATCGCGCCTTTTTTATGCCCAATTCAAAATTCCCGAATAATTGATTTATTAATAAAATTTTATCGGCACATGAACCGACAAATGCAACTACATATTTGGTGGACAAATATGGACAAATATGAACGCGCAAGGATAAAATGCGAAATTCGCACTCGGGGCTGCCAGCTTCGCACAATTGAAAAGTTTCAATTATTCATTATAATTAATTGGTGTGTGCACAAATTAAAATAATTGCTGGACAAACTTGGACAAACGATGTATGCGGTTAAACATTTTGTTTTTGCAAAGTGGGGGTATTGGTTGAAAAAATTTGCAAAAAACTTTTTTTGCTTGTAACTTGTTAACGATGCCTGGACAAAAAAAACTTTTGCCTGGACAAACTTGGACAAACGATGGACAAACGATCTATGCGGTTAAACATTTTGTTTTTGCAAAGTTGGGGTATTGGTTGAAAAAATTTGCAAACAACTTTTTTTGCTTGTAACTTGTTAACGATGCCTGGACAAAAAAAACTTTTGCCTGGACAAACTTGGACCAACGATGGACAAACGATCTATGCGGTTAAACATTTTGTTTTTGCAAAGTTGGGGTATTGGTTGAAAAAATTTGCAAAAAACTTTTTTTGCTTGTAACTTGTTAACGATGCCTGGACAAAAAAAACTTTTGCCTGGACAAACTTGGACAAACGATGGACAAACGATCTATGCGGTTAAACATTTTGTTTTTGCAAAGTTGGGGTATTGGTTGACAAAAATTTGCAAAAAACTTTTTTTGCTTGTAACTTGTTAACGATGCCTGGACAAAAAAAACTTTTGCCTGGACAAACTTGGACAAACGATGGACAAACGATCTATGCGGTTAAACATTTTGTTTTTGCAAAGTTGGGGTATTGGTTGAAAAAATTTGCAAAAAACTTTTTTTGCTTGTAACTTGTTAACGATGCCTGGACAAAAAAAACTTTTGCCTGGACAAACTTGGACAAACGATGGACAAACGATCTATGCGGTTAAACATTTTGTTTTTGCAAAGTTGGGGTATTGGTTGAAAAAATTTGCAAAAAACTTTTTTTGCTTGTAACTTGTTAACGATGCCTGGACAAAAAAAACTTTTGCCTGGACAAACTTGGACAAACGATGGACAAACGATCTATGCGGTTAAACATTTTGTTTTTGCAAAGTTGGGGTATTGGTTGACAAAAATTTGCAAAAATTTTGTTTTGCTTGTAACTTGTTAACGATGCCTGGACAAAAAAAAACTTTTGCCTGGGCAAACTTGGACAAACGATGGACAAACGATCTATGCGGTTAAACATTTTGTTTTTGCAAAGTTGGGGTATTGGTTGAAAAAATTTGCAAAAAACTTTTTTTGCTTGTAACTTGTTAACGATGCCTGGACAAAAAAAACTTTTGCCTGGACAAACTTGGACAAACTTGGACAAACGATCTATGCGGTTAAACATTTTGTTTTTGCGAAGTTGGGGTGTTGGTTGAAAAAATTTGCAAAAAACTTTTTTTGCTTGTAACTTGTTAACGATGCCTGGACAAAAAAAATTTTTGCCTGGACAAACTTGGACAAACAATGGACAAACGATCTATGCGGTTAATCATTTTGTTTTTGCGAAGTTGGTGTGTTGGTTGAAGAAATTTGCAAAAATTTTTTTTTGCTTATAACTTGTTAACGGTGCCTGGACAAAAAAAACTTTTGCTTGGACAAACTTGGACAAACGATGGACAAACGTATGACAAAAAAAATTTCCTAAATTCGCATTTCGTGTTGCCAACTTCACAAACCTGAAAAATTTCAATCATTTATTATAATTAATTGGGGGGTGGACAAATAAAAATAACTGCTGGACAAACTTGGACAAACGATGGACAAACGTATGACAAAAAAAATTTCCAAAATTCGCATTTCGTGTTGCCAACTTCACAAACCTGAAAATTTTCAATCATTTATTATAATTAATTGGGGGGTGGACAAATAAAAATAACTGCTGGACAAACTTGGACAAACGATGGACAAACGATATATGTGGTTAAACAATGTTTTTTTCAAAGTTGGGGTGTTGGTTGAAAAAATTTGCAAAAATTTTTTTTTGCTTATAACTTGTTAACGGTGCCTGGACAAACAAAACTTTTGCTTGGACAAACTTGGACAAACGATGGACAAACGTATGGAAAAAAAAATTTGAAAAATTCGCATTTCGTGTTGCCAACTTCACAGACCTCCATATGTGGGACAGGCATGCATATGCGCCTCGTGCTTTATTTATTCTGGAACTGACGTCTTCTTCTGCCCCACCATTTTCGGTAATAATGCTACCGAGGTAGCAGAATTTATTTACCAGTTCCACGTCACGGTTATTCAGCGCTGTTCGTTCAATGGTGTTTGCATTTATCCGCATTTCTTTAGTTTTAGTCGGATTTAGCCTTAAGCCTGCTGGACTACTTTCTGTTGCCAAATTGTTTAACATGTTTTTGAGGTCCTGGTGTCTGTGGGCCAGCAAACAGATATCATCGGCGTAGTCGAGATCCTTAAGGCGGTCTACCAAACCCCATTGTATGCCGCCTGTTCTATTATCTAGAGCGCCGACATTGACGTCATTTATTACTATAAGAAATAGTAATGGCGAAAGTAGGCATCCTTGTCGTACTCCAGAGCTCACCTCAAAGCTGTCGGATAATTTTCCATTATGGAGAACTCTGCATTTGGAATTGTTATATAGGGCTTTTATCAATTCTATTATTTTATCAGGCAGTCCACGTCGCCGTAGTGCCTGCCAAATGAAGCTCCTATTAACCGAGTCGAACGCTTTCTCATAGTCTACGAAAGCAAGGTAAAGGGGGGATCGGAATTCAGTAGACTGCTCCACTATTATTCTCAAGGTGTTAATATGATCAATACAGGAGCGGCCCTTCCTGAATCCGGCCTGCTGCCTCCTAAGCGTTCGATCAACTGCCTCACTTATCCTAGATAGTAATATATGGGACAAAATTTTGCCCACATTAGATAATAAACAGATACCTCTCCAGTTGTCGCATATTGTTAGGTCCCCCTTTTTTGGTATTTTGACTATGATACCTTCCGTCCAATCCTCCGGAAAGGTACAGGTGTTCCATGCTATTTCTAGGATTGGCTGAAGCGCATCTGCTATGAGGCTTGAGTCGGCTTTCAACAATTCTGGCGGGATGCCATCTTTTCCTGCTGCTTTACCATTGGCCATCGCATGAATTGCGGTTACTATTTCCGTCTTGAATGGGGCCCGAGTGGCGATTCTTATTGGCTGTGCATTGTTGTTGTTTTCCTGAGGTTCCTGTGTAAGTGTACCATTCAGGGCGGCGAAGAAGTAATCTCTCCATCTTTGGAGTTGCTCTTCGTCGCTGCACAGCAGCCTTCCATCCGCACTCTTAACGGCATGCTTTTTAGTAGAGTGCTTTCCCGAGAGCTGTTTAGTGATTTGGTACAGCACCTTACTGTTGCCTGTGTTTGCCGCGTTTTCCGCTTTTTCTGCGAGCTCATTTATCTGCTGCCTTTTATCACGCCGGACACTTCTCTTAACCTCCCGTTCTAATTGGTGACGTCTTTCCGGGTCTAGAGTTTACGTTATTTTTGAGGGCCCTTCTGCGTTCTATTTTTTGCCAGGTTGTGTCCGAGATCCAGTGTTGCTGGTTTCTTTGGACATAACCGATGCTCATTTCCGCAGCCGTCAATTGCATTTCTCTTACTCCTTCGATAATATAACACAAGCACGTGCCAGACCTTGTCTTTACCACCGTCAACTGATGTCCACTTCGATCAACCGGGATATCGAATCGATTCTTCATTGGGGCAAAATGAATCGAATTTAACGCCATAAAAACGAAGTACTGTCTGATCTCCAACAAAAATTGTACCAACCTTCCTCCTATATCAGTGGATAAAGAGAATTTAACGGCTGACTCAACTCTCAACATCCTAGGGGTAACTTTAACGCAGGATCTGCGATGGCATGATCACATATTCCAAATCACCAAGCAAGTATCACAATGCCTTGGATTTCTTAAGAGATACAAGTCCCTCCTCCAGGCAGCCCCAAAAAGGCAGGTGCCACAAAAACCACCTCGGCTTGCCTCGACAAAGTACAAAATCGTGCCCTCAAACTCATTGGTGATGGCCCGTTTCGCGCCTCCATAGACACCTTAAGCCACCGTAGGAGTGTAGCAACCCTCTACATACTTTATCGCTATTACCATTGCGACTGCTCCACTGAAATTCAGGACCTCCTGCCTGCACGGCAATATTTTTCCCACAACACAAAACTAGCTCACTCGGCTTACCGTTACCCCCATACCGTACAGCACCCCCTTTTGCGCACAATACGGTCTAGAAGTTCGTTTATGAATAGAACAACTTGACTGTGGAATAATCTCCCGCAGTCAGTATTTCCGAACTCGTACAACACCTTAGAGTTCTAACTGGTTAGGGTTACTCCTAAGCTTGATTTTTTCATATAAAAAAAGAAATGGTGGGCGTAGTGTTCGGCTGACTTCGAAAACGTCACAGCCGATGTTCTATTGATCATCCATTGACTGTCAATTGCGCGAAGCGTTCACAAACGTCACATAAAAGACATAACTACGTCATATCTTCAATCTATGTCGTTGATGTTTACGAACACGAGTTTGCAACGGTAAAAATGGAAAATCTTGCGTTTAATATTATTTGTAATGCAATAATCAGTGAAGAAAGTGAGCAAAGCAAGATAGTGGAACATTTGCGTAAAAAAATGAAGCAAAGACGAAGTGCCAGAAACAAAATTGTTTTACATGTGTTAAAAACCAATGAGAAGAGAAGAATAACAAAAGTAAAGAACTATTTTAATATCATAAAAAAGTACGAAGAGGATGTGTTTTCACGGTGTTGTGATAATAAAAATAAGTTTGTCTAAAATGACGCTAAGATCTGAGAACGGGAGCTTTCTTGTAACATAAAAACATGCCAAAATATGTCCAAACCGAAATCATATCTGCTCCTTTTTTCAAAATATCCTCAAAAAACGATTTATCGCAAAAATTCACTAAATTTCCAATATGCGAAATGTTAAACGTCTCTAAAATTGCATGCAATGGGAAATACACACATATACATATGTATTTACACATATATATTTGAAATGTTTATATACAAGAATATATATACATTATATAATACCTCACCTGGGGGCCTGATTGCATCATTTTGTAGGTGCATCATAAAAAAACCACTAAAAAGCGCTCCCACGGCCCCAAACAAATCGTAGGAGGCTCCACGACCCCTTAAAATCTTCGTAACGGTCCCTAATATAATTAAAAAATAACAGAAAAGTCCCCCTTGCCTCTAAGGGGGCCTGGGGGCTGCAACAGGTGAAATGCACTTATGCACTTTACTCTTTTACCTCCCACGGCCCCAAAAAAAATCGTAGGAGGCGCAGAGACCCCTTAAAATCTTCGTAATTTACCGTACAACAATTAAAAAATAATATAAAAATCAGTAGTCTATTAGGCTTTGAAAACAAAGGGTCTAATGCATCGCGAAGCTTTATTGTGAATTTATTGTAGTATGTAGTTGTAAGATAAAAAGCTCATAATGTCTCCATCATGGATTTTTATATTATTTTTTAATTGTTGTACGGTAAATTACGAAGATTTTAAGGGGTCTCCGAGCCTCCTACGATTTTTTTTGGGGCCGTGGGAGGTAAAAGTGTAAAGTGCATAAGTGCATTTTACATGTTGCAGCCCCTCGGGCAGCCCCCAGACCCCCTTAGAGGCAAGGGGGGATTTTTATGTTATTTTTAATTATAGTAGGGACCGTTACGATTTTTTTTTGGGGCCGTGGGAGCGTTTTTTTAGTGTTTTTAGTGCATTTTATGCATTTTCATTCATTTCATATTTTCACCTACAAAATGATGCAATTAGGCCCCCAGGTGAGGTACTATATAATGTATATACATATATTCTTGTATATAAACATTTCAAATATATATGTGTAAATACATATGTATATGTGTGTATTTCCCGTTGCATGCAATTTTAGAGACGTTTAACATTTCGCATATTGGAAATTTAGTGAATTTTTGCGAAAAATCGTTATTTGAGGATATTTTGAAAAAAGGAGCAGATCCGATTTCGGTTTGGACATATTTTGGCATGTTTTTATGTTACAAGAAAGCTCCCGTTCTCAGATCTTAGCGTCATTTTAGACAAACTTATTTTTATTATCACAACACCGTGTTTTATAAACATTTCCGAATGACTAAAAAAACCTTTCAAGTAAGAAATATATTGCTTTGTTTAGAAATGTTAGATTAAATTTTTCTTTTATTAGAAATGGAAACAATTATTATTACCACAATGGAGAATTGCTAAAACAGGCAGGCCGGGATTATCCTTAGAAAAGTCGTTGTATTTGGCATTATGGAAATTGGCCAACGGAACTTGTTTCAGAATCTTAAGTGACCGATTTGGCGTTTCTTTAGGGACTGCCTATACATCATTCTTTAAAGTTATTAGAACTATCTTTAAAAAGAAGAGTATTATAAATTGGCCAAAAACATTGAAAGAAGGAAAAGAAATTATGGAGGACTTCCAAAAGTTACGTAAACATCCATGTCCTTTTGCCATCGGTTGTGTCGACGGTACACATATTCCAATTATAACACCAACAAACGAAAGCAGCAGTTACTATAATAGGAAAGGATTTTGTTCTATAATTTTACAAGTAAATAAATTTATTATTAAGTCAACAAATTTCTATAATAGTTTTTATTTCAGGGGGTTTGTGATAGTAAAGGGAAGTTTATGGATGCGTTTGTCGGCGTTCCAGGGCGATGCCATGATGCATGGGTCTGGAAATACAGTACTTTGGGAAAAAATTTGGAGAAAGGAGTAGCAATAATGCCTGAAGAAGCTGTTATTCTAGGCGACTGCGCTTATCCTATCCTAAAATATGTAATGGTACCCTATAGAGATAATGGTTGTTTAACAACAGTCCAAAGTAAATTTAATACTATACACAGTTCGACAAGAGTATGTGTGGAACAAGCATTCGGACGATTAAAAAATAAATTTAGGATATTAAAATTTATCGATGTGAAAAATTTACCAATTGTAAAATACATTGTTATGTCATGCATTATCCTCCATAATTTTATAATAGATTGTGAAGAAGTAAGGCTAGAAAATGAAATTCTTTCATTAGATGGATGCGATGCGCGCACTGGTGCCGAGTATAGTGATGGAAGATTAGCAACAACGTCAACATTAGAAGGAAAAAAAAGAAGGGATGACATATGCAATCTTTTAAATGCCTAAAAATGTAAAAACAATTATTAACCCTTCGCATGCCTGGTGGATCACACCGCATGCCTGGTGGGGTCTGACAGACCCCCCCATTTCAAATTATATTTTATCTCAGAAAATGATATAAAACTTATTTTTTTTGCTATGATTCGGTTGAAATACTATTAATCTACATTATTAAGAAAAAGATAAAAAAATAGTTTTAGTAAATTAGTATTTTTATTAAATTATACAAAAACTCTTAAAAATGTTAAACAAAAATTAACCTCCATTGGATTTTAAACAAAAACTTATATATAACTTAAAATATTATTTATCGCCAATTACTTCTAAGGCACTTAAGGCTATATTTATCTTTGGCATACAAAAAGGAATCACTCTTCATCAAGTTCTCGGCCATCTCTTTGGAAGCAAGTATCACACACAAGATTTGTATGTTCCATGCAAATGTGGCCGCTACAGATGACACAGATAAGTTTTGATTTGCGATCTTTGATTGTTGAGCATAAGTAACAACGACTCTTTACACCATAATACGATTTCTTGCTTGGTGGTGCTTCTTCTTTACCAAGCCAGGCCCCAATTCGTTTGCGGAGATTCACAGAAATGCGTTGCTTGGTTTTCCTTTCGGTTAAATGGGGGCGTATCAGTGCCAAGCCCAAGTTTTTCAGAAATCTTCTTCTCGTGGAAGTTGAGTCTGGTGTATTCAGCATATGAATTATTTTTGCATTTACAGCCGCTGTATTGAGGATCCAAAAAAAAAACCGTAAGTGGCCATCTCTGTGAGTTTCTGGACACATCATAGGTGCGTATCAGTTTGTCTACGGTGTCGACCCCGCTTTTGGTCTTATTATAAAATGTTATTATTTCCGGCTTTTGCTGGTCTCCTGTTTCAGGATCAATTTTGCCATCATGATGGAGAGAGGAAAGCAGGAAAACATTTTTGTTACGCTTTGGGACGTATGACAAAATTGTCAAGTCTTTCTGAAATCCAAAGAGTGTAGTGTTGATTTCTCGACGTTTTTTGAAATTCTGAGGAATGCAAGTTTTGTTGGACTTCAAGGTACCCACAGCAGTCAATTTGTGATTGTCCAATAGATGTTGTATTGTAGGATAGCTAGTAAACCAATTATTATCCATAGTGGCATTTCGCCCAGTTTGAGATATAGGTTGCACCAAGCGATCTACAACATCGTGTGGCTTGTTACTTACTGTGTACGGCCCATCTGGCTGTACTCCCAGATATATTTCCATGTTCAAGGAGTAGTATGTCATGGCATCAACCAGAGCAATAATTTTTAAGCCATAGTTCGCCGGTTTACTTGGTATATATTGGCGGAAGCTGCATCGGCCGCGAAATGCTACCAGTTCTTCGTCTATGGTCAGGTTTTCATAAGGAGTGTAATGGCTCTTGCAATTATCAATGAAGTCCTCAAAAATTTGCCTGATTGGTGCTAATTTGTCCAGAGCTTTTCTTTCTTCACGGCTGTCGGCATCATCGAATCTCAGGCAATTTACTATAAACGTAAATCTTCTCAAGCTCATCGTCAAACGGAAGATTTCGATACCAGTCCCGTCATCTGACCAAAGGTCTTGCAAGTTTTGTCTTCCAGATTTGGAAATTCCTGCGAGAAAAAGCAATCCAATCACTGCCTTCAGCTCGGCTATATCTGTTTCTGAATAAGCATATTCATTAGAACCACTCTGGTGCATTCTAGCCATTCTCACTTTGCGGTTAGTGTGGATCAGTATCTCATTTAGCATATGTTCGGTTACAAAAAGTTGAAAGCAGCCCACTTCAAGCAATGCATTTTTAGCACGAAGTTGAACTCCTGGTACTCCGCTGACAATATTTTCAGACCTAGTGCGAATGCGGGTATTTGGAGGAAATTTTCGCCAAACCGTGCCATCCTTGCCCTTATAGATTCCTCTCGAAGTCAGATTAATGAGTGGTTCCACCATTTCTGAATCTGAACCATCAGTTTCTTGCGCTTCAGCAGATTCTTGCAATTCATGAATATTTTCCTGGTCAGAATCTTCATGGTTACTCACATGGTCATATTCATCTCCACTGTTTTCAAAAACAACATCATTTTCTTCAACTTCAAGCTCTAAAGCTGTAGCTATTTCCTTTTCTGTGAGTGGTCTACTCATTTTGTCTAAACCAACATAAATATTTGAAATTGTCAACATATACATATGTACATTTTATATCCTTGCCCTTATAGATTCCTCTCGAAGTCAGATTAATGAGTGGTTCCACCATTTCTGAATCTGAACCATCAGTTTCTTGCGCTTCAGCAGATTCTTGCAATTCATGAATATTTTCCTCGTCAGAATCTTCATGGTTACTCACATGGTCATATTCATCTCCACTGTTTTCAAAAACAACATCATTTTCTTCAACTTCAAGCTCTAAAGCTGTAGCTATTTCCTTTTCTGTGAGTGGTCTACTCATTTTGTCTAAACCAACATAAATATTTGAAATTGTCAACATATACATATGTACATTTTATATCAAAGCAGCTAAGGTGGTCTAAAAGCAACTAACCAACCAGAGTCATAAAAATATTTAAGCAATAACACAGAATTTAATCTTGAATTTATAAACAGTGAAATTTCCTATAACTATATGTTCGCTGTACCTAAAGTAATTAAAGTATTCTCCGGTTAAGGGTAAAGAAAACTTGCGGGAGAATGTTATTACAATCTTTATTCGATGAATTCAGAAACAAAACTAACTTTAAATTTAAGGGTGTGTTTCTTTATTCATTCCATAGACGGAATAGACAGAAAATGCGTTTCTTTATTCATTCCCAAGTTTCGAATTGACAGATGAAGCGTTTCTTTATTCATTCGGAATATTCGGAATGTATTCTTTTTAAACTACCTCTGGAGGTGGAACACTTTTGGAATAAAGGGAATTAACCTTAGTTTTGCAAATACTCTTTAGCAAGCAAGCGGTAGCCATGGACCTTGGTAATTATTTATTTTTTATTATCTTTCAAAAGTTTTAATTTTAACAGATATGGAAAATTAATTAATTAATATGGAAAATTAATATGGAAAATTAATTTAATTAATAATAATTTCAGATATGGAAAATAATAATTTTAAATGGACACCAGGGGACATCAAATGTCTAATCGACATAATGAAAAGAAAATCAAGAAATTTGAAACACATCCAAAGAATAAAGTGTGGGCAGAGGTGGCTTCTGAGATGAAGGAAATTCGCGGGAAGAATTTTACCGGTGATCAAGTAAATGGAAAATAGAAAGGATTGAAATCCACATACAAAAAGGTCAAAGACCATAACAACACTAGTGGAAATTTAACGAAGCATTGGGAGTACTTTGAAAGGATGGATTTATTACTTTTTCGGCGTCCAGAAGTAAATCCTCCAGCAACCTGTTCTAGTGATGAAGACTTCATTAATATACGTCCAGACTACCAACATCAAAAAGCTAGTTACGATTTTGACGACATTATCGAAGATACCTCTTCCTCAACATTACCAGCAACATCAACATCAAAAAAAAGGAAAAATGAAAACGCAGAAGAAGCTGCAAAAGCCAGAAGGCACGAAGAAAAAATGGCTGTAACAAGAAGATTTGTCGACCTTTTTGAAAAACTTGTGGACAAAATCACAAAAAATTAAACCAGAAGACTTTATTGTTATTTTTAATATGAGCTAAGGAGGCTAATTATTTTGTTATGTTTTAGAAATAAATTTATTTTTGTTACAATATTTATATTTATTTACAAAATTATATACCTACTTAATTCAATAGATTTGCAATTCTAGCTCTTTTTGCCTGTGCCATTCCATCTGGAGTATCTTGTGATGGCAAAATATCACCCTCTGTAGCTATGAAATCAAAATCGAGTAGATCATTCTCAAATAAACATACATTATGCAGAATGCAACATGCCATTATAATTAAAGGTATTAATTCGGGCTTCCTCGTTTCTAGTTTCCTTAACCGTCGAAAGCGAGCCTTTAATAGCCCAAAAGCCCGTTCTATTGACATCCTAATTGATGAATGTGTGTGATTGTATTTTTTTTTATGTTCACTTAAAGCTCCATTGTCTTTGTATGGCGTCATTAAATATGATTTCAAACCATATGCTTAATCGCCTAATAAATGTTGCTCCTCGGGAATGCATACCGACCCTTAAAAATAAAATTAAATCGTTTATTGGAAGCACAAAACAACAGCGATAGACTGATGAATTGAATAGCTATACTAACCATTTGAAATTTTTTTAAATAAATTAGATCGTCGAAATAAGCAGGAATCATGAATTGAACCAGCTTCGCCTGCATAACAATCTAAACATATTAACTTTTCATTGCAAACTGCTTGAAGCAGCACCGAATGAAACTTTTTTCTGTTCACGTAGGAGTTGGGATCTTCTCTTGGAGCAGAAATAGGTATATGACTACCGTCAATGGAGCCAATAACTCCTGCAATAACATTAAAGGAATACTCATAATGTGCATTAACAGTTCAAGCATATATAGTAGTAGTACCTGGAAAATTGTAGCGTGTGTGGTAGTAGCTCTCTGTAATATTTGCTCCTTCTATTCTTGGCCAAGTAATTATTTTTTTTGTATTATTAAGTTTCAATAAAAGTTTACAAACATTATACACCGCACACCAGCAAGCTTTCTTTGAAACTCCAAATCGGTCTGCTATAGATCTTTAATCACAAATTATATATCATAAAAATATATCGAATGTATGACCTACAATTAAACATTGCCTACCTAAAGCATTCTGTATTCGCCAAATACCATATTGTCATAAAAAGTTGCAGTTCAAAATTTAATTGTGGTCTTCCACATTGAATCTCCATACTCCTGGTTTCAATTTCTAATAAATTGCGAAATAAATTCTCGAAGGTATCAGGAGATAAACGAAAAGGCTTTTAAATTGTTGGATATTAAATCTGGGCACCGTATTTTCCCAAAAACCCTGATTTTTATCTAAGCGTTTGCGTTTTGGTGCTCCTCCATTATCATCCTCATCATCACTTTCGAAAAATAGGTCCCACGATATTTTTAAGATACACAATAGTTCTTTAGTATAAATCGACATTTTTCTTCAGCTTGTTTACTGTCATTCTCGATGCGTTTCTTTATTCATTCTATTCCGAATATTCCATCAAGTATTCTTTTTATTCTGTTCCTTCTACGGAATGAATAAAGAAACACACCCTAAGTTTGACATAAAAAAGAAAGGAAAAACAAAAATTCAGCGATTGCTGAATTAAATTCAGCGCCTGCTGAAGTTATACAAAAATTCAGCGATTGCTAAATTAAATTCAACGCCTGCTGAAAGTATACTTTTGGTTGAAGTAGTTTTTCGTATGTTGTCGCCACTATACATATATGTATGTATAAAAGTAAATATTATGGTATTATGTCATTTATAAGTATAAACAATTATTATTATCAGCAAAAAAATCAAAAAAACTCACCGGAAAAAAGTCACGTCCAATGCCTGGTGGGGCCTACCAGACCCCAAATCCCTTTACGCACGTCCTTCTCACAAAGGAGCCAGCGCCGGACTGCGAAAAGGGGATTGTTTTCACGGCTAGTTCATAAAAGGAAGCTACCAAGAGCGACAGTTCACCTAACCTTGCATTTAGAAAGATATGACAGGTTTTGTATCAAGTGGGGTCCCTCAGACTCCACCAGGCATGCGAAGGGTTAAAGTTCAATAAAAATTTATTAAATAAAATAGCCTCCATAAATTAACAAAAAATAACTAATAACAATTCAAGAAAATTATTAAATTAAAAAAAATATCTAATTCCACAGCCTTTTAAAACTTTAACATCAAATAAAAATGAAATTCCAAATTCATAACAAACTATCCAGATCTACCTTGTCAAAAATTCCATTAATACATTCTGGAGGCCCTTCAAGACCTCAGTTCTTTCTTCTTCGGCGAGGATTTTTTGCTTTTCTACTTGCACCAACTCTTGGTGGCGTCGTTCGTCCTCGATCGCCTGTTCTTTGAGTATTGCTGCAATTTCACTGGAAGGATTAGTTTTTGTTCGTTTTGCTGGAGAGGGATCTACTATTGCAGCATCCTCATCGATAACATTCTCATTGCTTTCATACCTTATTACATTCTCATCGGACTCTTCTGGAAGCGAAGAGCTCAACATATTTGACGGCGGACTAACGAAATGACGTGCTCCGTAAGCCTCGTCGAACAAATCGAAATACTCCCACGTTGTTGCTCCGCTTCCAGATTTATTTAGGCGTTGCTTAATTCTTTTAGAGGTTGTTATTAAATTGACAAACTTTTTGCATATATCGTCCTTAGTATGAGGGAAACTAGGGCGACTTTCTTTGATTTGGACAAGCACTGTGCCCCACAACGCATTTTTTTTTCTTTTGTCCGCTGAAAATTCTGGCTCCATGTTAATCCTGGTATTTATAAGAAGAAGCATCTCTTCCTCTGTCCACTGTTTGCTGTAATACGTTTAATTTAACGAACTTACATTAAAATATTATAATTATTATAACAAGCTCACCCGTCACTTCTTTCCATGTTGACAGTCTAATCTCTGCAGTATAATTTTCTTTACTGCGCTATCTGCATGACTTTGACTTTATCTTGACGTTTACGAATACGAGACTGCATTACCGCTGGAGTAACTTGCACAGCACCGGAGTTTACGAACACATGACTGTGCAGTAAGACGATTAACCGACGTTTTCGAAGTCACACTTCTTTTCTTTTTATTAATACACTTCGATTCTTTATCCCCGAAATATTGATGAATTTCAATTCAAGTTCAGCCTTAAGAGCAACGGTATATGTACCCTACTCCTTTTCCAATAAGATTAGCCTTTTGTGATATGCTACTGAACATTATCTAAAGACGATATCAATATCATAATGGATCTCAAAGAAGGCTCAATCCCCATTCACTGAGAGTCCATTCAACTTGCTCAGATGAAGTATATCATCCAAGGATAAGTACTACAACGTCTTTCTTAACAAAGTCACTCCATGATTTTGCCATACTCACCCATTAGACCTGGGTACAATAACCGCGGGTTGCATCTACTCGTAGCACTACTATAGACACACTTTGTAAGTCTTACTGAGTGTTTTAGTCCCGCAAAGCTACATTTACCTTTAAAGGACTCGTTTTACTATCCTTAATGCAATTTCCGTGTATACAGGAAAGTTGCTGCCAGACGTCAGAGTTCTTCATCAGCTGTTAACTTGGAGTCAAAAGATAGTTCTGAACAATACAATCCTGATTTCATTTTCACTAGGGATGACGCCGACAGGTGAGAAAGGTGTTTCTCATCCTTTTGTTTTGCATATCCATATCCATACATACATTTATTAACTATTAACTTGTGCTGTATACAGCTTTACGTCCTTCTATTTCAACACAATACTGGAGCAAGTTGATTACATTCATTTTAACTCCATTGAAACTTAACCATTCCTTTATGGGTCCACAATCTGCATATTTACTTTGGGGGCGGAGCAGTGTTGGGGAATTTAAATTCTTCGTTATGGTCTTTTTATGTTTTACTTTAAAAGTTATTGAGAAGGTGAAATCGATTTTCTGCATAAACATGGACGGATATAAAGATGCTATATGTTATACCTCTATGCACGAATGTCATGAGGATGGGAAATTTTTCAATTTCAAGTCAGTAATGTCAAAAGAAAACGAATGTGACAATAACACATTTCTCGTAGGGTAATATTTTCCATAACATCATTTTATGCGCAAAATATCTCTGGGGACTTTTGGTATAATGTTCCGAAGGCAAATCATTTAATAAAATATTCTTTATAAAGCGAGGATTTAATAATGTTTTCAGTTTTTATGCATTTTTTATTGCTATCAAAGCTGATTATAAGTTTCACTACATTTTTAATAAGCTTAGCACGGGATATAAAGGATTTTATAGAGCTTAACTAAAAGCGCTGATTTTATTCGGATAAAGTTTTTTACATTACACATAGAAAGTCTGTCTATAGTAATAGGTATCGTCTGAGGTAAAAAAGGACTTAGTAAAACTACATACACAAAAAACCTAATAACAAAAATTTCAACCAGCCTTTGTACATCTTGAATGTTCATTTTTTTAAGAAGCAAATCAATTATATAATCTAAATATAAATTCTGTTATTAGTTAATATTTAAGAGCTTGCATGTACTTTGTGGTTCCCTTCCAATGTGCCTTATTAATAAAACCACTTCTTTTATGTTTGATGATTTATTTATTTAAACTAGAATCGCGTGTTTATGTAAGAATGGTTGCTTTGCAGCTTTGTATAATACATCTTAGCATATAATAACTAGCTGGGACTCGGTGCAGCGAGGCGTACGCCAATAAAAACTATGCATTGACTTGGTATTTTTCGAGATATGAATTTTACACGGATGCATGGGTCTTGAATCGGCCGCCATGGATCTAACGGTATATGTATTTAGTATACCACGTTGCTTATTGTATTCTACTTATCATAACCTTTCATGTGATACCCATGTTCACACCCCTCGGTGAAGAAAGTTGTAATCCGCTCTCTTGAGACGACTGCCATGAATCTAAAGTATATTGAGTAATGCTATTGTATTTCAGTTTAGTTTCAATAGGGTCATGGCGTACCTATTGTTTGACAGCTACGTAAATTTGAAATTTTCATTATAGATTGATTCAATTTAATGACAATTTTACATTTACGAAGTTGTCAAACAATAAGATAGGCCATGAAGCTATTGAAACTAAAATGAAGTGAAAATTACTAATTTTTTAGATTTTGCATCTGTTTCTTTTGGTTAAAGGTTTAAAAAATAGCCTACGATTTATTCTCAGACATACCAAATATACACAAAAAAATTTTATAAAAATCGGTCAACCCGTTTCAGAGGAGTTCGGTAACAAACACTGTAACACGAGATTTTTATAGATATAGAAGAGATTACGTGTCACGATGTTCGTAAACCGCCCAACCGATTTAAATGAAAATATGGGAATGTGTATGGTTAGTTCCAGATTGAAAGATAGGATAATTTTCTTTCTTCTTCTTTATGCTCCTTTAATCCCTCATGGGACATAGGGCGGAATCAGTTGCTCTCCAGCGAACTCTGTTTTGGGCGACAGCTCCCAGCTCCGACCCGGATCTCCAAGTTGTTGCGGCCTCTGCTAGTACGGTTTTCCTCCACGTTGTCTTCCGACTCGACGGGATCCTTTCGGATTGCAGTCAAGGGCCTGTTTGGCTAGATTTTCGTTTTCGCGTCTCAAGGTGTGGCCAACCCAATTCCATTTCCTTCGCCTTATTTGGTCATCTATGTATTCTTTCTTGGGCAGCACGGAATGCAATTGGCAAATTTTGTCCGCCATTTTGAATATATAAGTTTTGATCCTAAATTCGTTATTTGCAACCTTAATCCCCCAGATTTCGATTTTCATTGGAATCGGAACACAATTGGCAAACTCATCGGCCATATTGGTGGGGCTATTTTGAATTAATAAGCTTTGATCATACATTCGTTATTTGCAACATTAAAAACCCCTAGATATCCACTTTCATTGGAATCGGAATAAAATTTTAAAAATTCGTTCGCCATATTGCCGCGACCATTTTGAATTCACAAGTTGTGATCATAAATTCGTTATTTGTAACCTCAAAAAACCCGATACCGATTTTCTTTGGAATCACAGCACAATTCGCAATTTCATTTTGAGTAATTAGCGACCTTAAAACCCCTAGATACCAACTTTCATTGAAATCGGAACACAATTTGCAAATTCATTTCGGTCATTTTTCGGCGACCATGTTAAATTGTGGCTTCGGGTGTTCATGAAAGACCTCCACGGACCTTTACAAATTTCGAAGCTCTGCGATGTTTGGTGCTCCCGCTATAGCGCTCACATACATTAACACATACATACATCCAGATACTTTCTTTTATTAATAGTCCGGGAGCCGATTCCACTGAAAATCTCGTCATTTGAAATTGAAAAATTTCTCTGGTAGTCGAAAGTTCACAGCTAGACGAACAAGAAAACCTTGGTAAGCATGGATTTAATAAGCCGGGAAGGTCAGAAATACCGATTTGAAAGATGTGATAAGGTACGTCTACACTGGTGCGCTTTTCTTTCAACAATGGCATGCGTCATAGCGCATGTGGAGGCAGAGTGGAGGCATGCTCACAACGCATGCCTCTTGGATGTTGAAAGAAGGCAATCCCACAAGCGCAAGCCATGACGCACGCATATCCAACTACTTGGATTTTTCGTTCAACTCTCCTTGTAAGTTAAGTTTTGTTTGTTCGTTAGTGAATTTTTATTTGTTTTCAAGTGAATGAAATTTAAATAATCTCCGAAGTGTTGATAATACCCAAATTAATTTGACCAATTAATGACAATAAATAGTTTAAATAGTTGTTTTATTATATTAAAACAAAGTTATTAATAATGTCTACTCAGTCTACTGAAGAAACTTTGAATTTTATAGAAGACTAGCTGGGACCCGGTGCGCCTATGCTGCACCCATAAGCCAATAGTAGTAATCAGGTGATATGAATTTTAATATACAGTAGGAGAGTTTGAAAAAGTCAATTTTTTGGTATTTTTGATTTCAAATAACAAAATGTGAAACTACCAGTAAATCAACTCCGATCGATCTGAAACTTTGGGAATCGTATTTTTCGGAAAAAAAACGAAAATAAAATGGATTTGAGCTCTTTATCAGTGATTCGAAGAGTACCTCCCATACAAAAGTTCGGGATTTTACCATATCGGTACACTACAGCTACCCGAAGTGTTCGAGATAGAGCAAAATAGACCAGCTAGGAACACTCCCCGTACCCGAAAACCCCTATATCCAAAAAATTATGCCAATCGGATGAGCGGTTTCGGAGTCTATAAAGGACTTACGCACAGACAAACATTCACTTTTATATATATAGACTATAGAAGTTTTGTGTGTTTATGGGATGCCACAAATAAAAATTACATAAACAAGCAGATGCGTAAAGACGCCATTGATGAGTTGGCCACTAAATATAATTTAACTCCTGAAGGTGCAAAGAAGAAAATTAAAAGTTTGAGGTCATACTTTTCAAAAGAACACTCAAAAGTCATAAAAAAACAAGCGGTTCGGGAGCAGAAGATGTATATGTTTCCGGATGGTTCGCATACAAATCACTGTTGTTTATAAAAGGCTCAGTTACACCAAAACAGACAAAAGAAAGAGGTTTAGATACTCCCATGGCGAGTCCCATCCATGAGGTAGGTAAACATAAATCATTTTATTAATTTACTATATTTTTAATATAAGTACTTCTAAAACAAAAAATGTTAAATTAGAGATATTTATTTTGAAATGGTATTGAACCATCTGGTGACATAAAATATTCCTTGAATTCATTTCGTATTTCTGTTGCCGATTTTGAGGGATTTCGAGGAATGGACCGTAGAGGCATCAAACCACCATCATTTCTAGTCACATTTCTCCAGGACCCTGGGATAACTTCACCAGTGCTGGGGTCTTCGATATCAAAAGATCCTGGTGGTGAATATGTGTTTACCGAATCTGAACTTGAACGTAAGAAGTTATGAAGATGTATACATGCCAACACCACATCCGTCACTGTGCCTAGTACTTTAAGTTCCATTGGTCTTCTAAACACTCTGAAAACAGCGGCTAACAATCCAAAAGCGTTTTCGACAATGCGTCTTGCTCTTGATAGCCTATAGTTAAACACTCTTTTCGGAGATCCTTGTTTGCCATCCAAACTTCCTAAACAATGTGGAAAATTCCATCGGCGTTCAAAATCAGAGGCAGTTTTTATCCACTCTCCTTCCGTTGTTGGTGTCTAAAACAGAGATAAAAATAAAACCAAAAATACATTAAATATACTGAAAACTATTTTACAAAAAAAAAAAATAATTTACATGAATTACTGATTTTTTAGATTTCACCATTATCCCCAAATGACTCTGACACTGATGTACAGTTTACTCAACCAAAAAATACTAGCAGGAATATACAGAAGAAAAAATCACCCGCGACAGAGGACCCTCGTGTGGAGGAAGCATACGGCTGCTGATGCGCTGATCACAAAAGATGAATCTTCAATTTTTGGTGAAATGGTGGCTGCTAAAATACGAAAACTAACACTTCGGAACAGAGCCCTTGCTCAAAACAAAACCAATAACTACCTGTTTAAGTTGGAGATGGAAGAAATGAAGGACAAGGACCTGTCGTCTTCCCACTTGTCTCCCCACAATTCTAATTCATTGCAACCATTCCCCCCAGCAGTGTCAGTGGCGTCAGCAGGAAGTTCAACGCTGAGATAGATCCCCTGTCTCTCAACCTTTATTTTGGTATATTGCCAAGGACAACGTAAACCAAATTCAAACCAATAATGAAGAAACGGTCAATGATTGTAATGAACTTTTTCAAGCAATTCAGCGTGACGCAAATAATGAACGAAAGGACGACGAGGACTTATAATTTTAAGCTTCCTAATTTTAATGATATATATTTACATTTTTTAAAACAAATATTTTACTTACCTGTACGTAATTTTTTAGTCCTGTAACGGTCAGTTTTGCCTACTATCTACTTGACTAAAAATTACTGTGGAGAAGAAAATCGAGTAGTTGGTTGGGAACAAATAGGTAGGCGGGGAGAAATGGAAAAAAAAAATGGGAGTTCGAATTTTGAGGGATGTGAAAATTGACTGAAAAAGTTTTTGGTTTTGAAAAAAATTTAAAATTAAATAAAAAAAGAAAACATTGGATCTGGATTCCATAGCCCCCATTCGATGTCCGTTTTAATGTCAACTATTAATTACGAGGTGTAATTAGAAAAATACTGGATGTAGACAGCGATGAAGACTATTACGAGTCAGCAGAATTCCTCAGCTATGCAGATTTCGAATCCAATCTCTGGCCACAAGAACTAGAAGATCCCAACCTGCAGGATCTGTTGACTTCAGTGTCGGAAGCCCCGGATTCCAACCGGTCGGATTGCGAGTAAGTTCTTGGGTATAATTTGTACGTAGGATTCCCGACGGAAGGCTGCTAGGCAAGACGTGAGGGCCAGAACCAGGAGGAGTGGTAGCAAGCCTTGATCGTGACGGTCGGCGGGGTATTTAAAAGAGCGCTGCCCGACGCTGCCCCCTCGCTTTGTAGAGGAAGAATTTTGCTCACCGCCCGGTCCTCCCAGAAGTTACCTCTCAATTAGAATTGCGGCTACCAGACCAGGAAGATTAGCGGCTAGTCCTCCAGCTTGGATGGTCTTTGCTTCTGGACACATAACTTTTATAGTTAATTTTTATAATTCTTCTTGTCTTGATTTCATTTACATATACACATTTTGGGTTGTTTTTTTATGTAATAACATACACTTTTCAGGTTAAGTTAGTACATATATTGAGTACATATATTGAGTTAATAATCATTGTGCTAGCCTTAGGTGACAACTTGTGAAGCAATTTATTAAGTTTTTATGAAGTCGTGTTTCTGGTGACTCCTTGTCAGAATTATTTGCTTTAATCTTGCGTTGCTTACTTTCTTAACTTCGGTGTTGTTTTTTTCGGGAATTTGTTCATCCGTAGATTGACCCAAACGTTTGTGTTAACGAATGTACAAAACGAGGAGTGTTGGTGCCAAGACTGCGCGTTTTTTTCCTTCTTGATCCTTCGACTAATGTATATCTAAGAAAATTGCATTGTAAGTTCCTTGCCATTGATCATTTAATAGGATAAAATAATATTTTTAATATCTGCCAAGGAGACCTATAATCTTTAGTGAAATTGTTCCTTGTTCTCTATGTTGTTTGGCATTTTGATTGCGCCTGTAAGATACAAGTTATTGCAATGTATTAAAATGATTATAACTATTATGGCCATGTATTAACTTTCTTTGGTGGAATGGTTGAGGGGGGGATCATTTCCTTTCAGGGTTTGACGAGGCTCAGGTGATGTCCGGCGAAGGATGAAGGTGGAATTCAAGATTGCACTGGCACAGGTAAGTGGTGAACCAACCGCGGTAAGCCCCGGCCACACACCCCACGACCCCTCCGGCGAGCTAGATAACTCCGTGTGGCCGGCGTAGGAGTTCCGGAATTTTATTTCCTTTCTTATGTATGGTATTGGCTCCTTGGTCATGCTTTTCCGGGCTTATGGCTAAGGGGGTAATACCTCGCATAAGTGGCGCCCACTATTTTATCGCGCCATTATGCTGTTACAGTCCTTCTATTATAGCATGTAACACATGTGGTAACATCTGAGAAATAAACTGTACGGAGACTTTGAATAAATAAAATAATGATGTGAAGGAATCACCAGTTCCTAATAACCGAAGCGCAATAGCCAATTTTATTTTGGCTGGTATTGCTTCTCTGAAATTCGTGTCCTGTTTGACAATTTTGGGCTCAACCAGACGTAACAGTTTGTAGAAGTCGGTTTTTGACATTCGAAAAAAATTTCTAAATAGCACTCCATCATCTTTGCATTCCAGTTCATTGATGAAATCAAAGTTACGTGTTTTTAATAAATCTTTCATCCACACTCGTTTTCTCTTAACCTTTTGCCTTTTTTTAATTACAACAAACGCTGCACTAATTCCGAGTAATAACTCTGCATTCATTTTTTTAACAACAATGAAAAAAATAACAACTCACTAGATTACCGATCAACTCATTGGGGCAATGTGGACACTTGTTGCATGCGTCAAACCTCCGTTCAATCGCGCATGCTATGTTGAAAAATGAAAGCGCAAGTTGAAGCGCATGTTGAATTGAAAGAGGAAGACGAAAGTGCACCAGTGTAGACGTACCTAAAGGGGTGAAATTTCCCCGCATCATGTAGCAAGTTTTTTTTTTTTTTTTTTTCATTTTACTTGTTTTTATCTTAACTTTAAAAATACTTGGTATGACGGCTCAAAAACTGCCGAAAGTATTCGGCATGCCAGTTTTTATTGCATTCAGCTGAAGAAGTTAATTTCCTATGAAAAAGTGCCCAGGAGCAACTACAAAGATGGAGAGATTACTTCCATCGATCCTGAATGGTTTACTTGCACAGGAACCTCTGGAAACGGCCACAATGCATAACCAATAGGAATCACCACCCGGGCCCCATCCAAGACAGAACTAGTAACCGAAATTCAAGCAATGGCCAAAGGTAAAGCAGCGGGAAAAGATGCCATCCCGCCAGAATTATTCAATTCCGTTGAAAGTCGACTCAAGCCTACTAGCAGATGCGCTACAGTCAATCCTGGAAATATCAGGGAACACCTGTTCCTTTCCGGAGGATTAGACGAAAGGTATCATAGTCAAAATACCCAAAAAGGGGGACCTAACAATATGCGATAACTGTAGAGGCATCTGTTTATTATCTACTGTGGGCAAAATTTTGTCCGATATATTACTATCTAGGATAAGACAGGCAGTAGACCGAACGCTTAAATGGCAGCAGGCCGGATTCGGGAAGGGTCGCTCATGTATAGATCATATTAACATCTTGAGACTCATAGTGGATCAGTCTACTGAATTACAATCCCCCTTTTCCTTGCTTTCGTAGACTATGAGAAAGCGTTCGACTCGGTTAATAGGACCTTTATATGGCAGGCACTAAGGCAACGTGGACTGCCTCATAAAATAATTGAATTGATGAAAGCGCTGTACAACAATTCCAAATGCAGAGTTCTCCATAATTGAAAATTATCCGACAGCTTTGTGGTGAGTTCAGGAATACCACAAGGATGCCTACTTTCACCTTTACTCTTATAGTAATAAACTACATCCTTGTCAGCGCTGTAGGCAATAGAATAGGCGGCATACAATGGGGATTGCTAGATCGCCTTAAGGATCTCGACCACGCATATGATATCTGTTTGCTGGCCCACAGACACCAGGACCTCAAAAACATGTTAAAAAATTTGACAACATAAAGTAGTCCAGAAGGCTTAAGGCTAAATCCGACTAAAACTAAAGAAATGCGGATAAATGCAAACACCATTGAACGGACAGCGCTGAGGAACCGTGACGTGGAACTGGTAGATAAATTCTGTTACCTCGGTAGTATTATTACCGATAATGGTGGGGCAGAAGAAGACGTCAGGTCCGGAAAAAATAAAGCACGAAGCGCATATGTAGATATGCCTGTTCCGCATATGGAGATCAGCGGAGATCTCAATTAACACCAAATTGCGGCTGTTCAACTCCATGGAAAGTCACTAAATTCTTCAACAGATGCCTTCGTCGTATCCTAAAAATCCGCTGGCAAGATAGAGTTTCAAATGAAGAATGGCAAAATGGCACCCCAAATATGAATTTACAAATTGTGTTCCGATTTCAATGAAAGTTGGTATCTAGGGGTTTTTAAGGTCGCTAATTACTCAAAATGAATTTGCGAATTGTGTTGCGATTCCAAAGAAAATCGGTATCGGGTTTTTTTAGGTTACAAATAATGAATTTATTATTTATTTCACCATAAGTTTATCACGGCACCGCTGTGCGAGAAAGGCAAAAGAAAAGCGATAGACACCTAGGCAAACCTATTCAAAAAATACTTCTTCCGATAGGTAGCTCGCTCAACATCAAATTTAAAAAAAAAGTTTAATATATTTTTTATAGGTAATTTTAAATTTTTAAATGTATCCAAAATCAATTTTGCAGCTTTGTTTTCCTTTTAACCGACTTCGAAAAAGGAGGAGGTTATTAATTCGACGTGTAGGTTTTTTTTGTCCTGTTTACGCATAACTTTGTAACGCAATAGCTTTTCTGTTTGTTAGTTTGAAAGAGTGGTTTCCCACGCTGTTCCCGTGCAATTTTTTCTTAATTCTGATAAAGGACTTCGTAGTTAGGCTTAAAAAACTGTTAAAATTATTACACCCTGAACCGTACAAATTACTTTACTGTCGTGAAATTTATAGAGGTCCCCTGGATGAGCGAGTAGGGCGTCGATCAGCGTTAGAGCCTTGCAGGTTCAAACCTCGGTTGGGGCGGCTCGTTTTTTTCTCTTTCTAATCCTGGTCTGACTAAGGCATACAAAAGAGCAACTGGTGATCATTGAAACCCCCGTACAAGTTTTGAATTTATAGAAATGGACACATCGACATAAGTGGTTGTTGTAAAGTAATAGGTGATCTGCCAGTTTGTGTCGGCTACCATATTGGATTTAGAATGATGTCTCATAGCTAATTGTATTCCACTTATCATGCCCTTTCATTTGATACCCATGTCGAGGCGGTTTTGAAGAGAAGGTAATCCGTCATTTTGGGTCCGCCGCCATATTGGATATAACGGTATGTTGAGTGCACTATTATTATCATGGGAGCTAAAGCTGTGGGTAAAATTTCGTTGATAGTGATGAGCAAAAAGTCTTGCAGACTTGGTCTTGCCCATTTAGAAAACACAGAACTGCAAGATTTTTTGCTCATCACTAATCGGAAAGCCGGAAGTATTCGAAAAATCAAGAAGAAACATAAAGACAACAAAGGTTTTAAAATACCGCAAAGCAAACCGCAGAGATGACTGGAGGAAGAAGAAAAAGATTAGCAGATAAGTAGGAGATTTATGAATAACGCTGATGCGTGACTTTTACACCACCCTGTGGATCGAAATTTTGAATTTAATAGCTGAAGATTAAATACGCGTGTTCAGAAGCTCTTAATCTAAAATTCCCTTTCAGCTAAATGTTTTCCAATTTATGAAAACAACGGCGACAATCTATTTTATTAAATACTAACGACATTGAAAATGTTCAAAACATACCCGCTTTCATGTGAGAATATTTTCTTTTGAGACGGGAACATCCACATCCATAATCAACAGCACACCTTTATGTTATCAAGTTTCTAATTTAATCAGAGCTTAGCACGTGTGTAGAGGAGTTGTTTTGACTAAAGCATTCACGCCCAACATAATCCGTCTCTTGTTCATACACCCATTTTCATTTTACTAACTTTCAACAACAAAACACCCTCAATACAGGCAGAATACAGCATTGTAGGAATGCCTTGAATGTGGTCCTATTCTATGCCTGTTAATGAGATGGGTGAATTAACCCCTATGTTAAGAATTTACCCCTTGATATCGGTACGTCTAGATAATCAGAACTGCTTTCTCTTGCTACTTTCACAGCAGATTTTCGGGGTGGGCAATAATAGATCTGTCGGAATTTGTGTTAGAAATTTTGTGGAGGTTAGGTCATCCGTTGTTAATTTCTGTCGTACTTTAATAGATTAAACGAAATGGTCAAAACGCTTCTAGAGAGTATCATTCAGCAGCAGTAGCCTAACGTGATAGGATTCTAGCTTCAGAAGGGATTTGTACACCTTCGTCACATGGGTCAGTTGCTTTCAATGTAATTTCCTCCTTCGGGGCCCAGCATCAATTTTAAGCCGACATCTGTAGATTTATTTATTAATCCAAGTCGTTTCCCTCACAAAATTTTCCAATTTCCAGATCCTTGCCTAGCTTAGTTTGATACCTGATTACTTTCCGATTCGGTAATCACTACAAAATTACATTCAAGTAAATAATGAATTTAATTTAAAATTGAGAGAAATTGCGCCTTGCTTTGATCTGGAATTGGAATTTGGTTTCAAGAATTTCGCAGATAATAAATAAAAATAAATTTGTTTCCGTTATCTGCTCCCAGAGTAGAGTTATTTTCAACTTGATCTAAGTTCATTAACGCAAACAAAGAGAATATTACAAGTCAATGGACTGTTTGTATACAGTTTGAGGTGTGAATGGTATCTTGGGCAGCTGAGTATCCACGTTCAATAAAGGCTAGCGTATTTGAGTAACCCAATTCTTTTATCGAATTGAAATTAGATATTGCATTTATTTATAGGTAGAACGGGCTTAATCTTGTTTATTATAATTGCCCAATTAAGGGTGGATGTAAACAACACTTCGAAAAGACCGATAAATAGGTACGTACCGCCGTGGAGATGTGGCTGTGGTGGCATTGAAAAGGTCTCGACCTCATACTCATGACGTTCTATAATTAACGACTTGGGCGCATAATTTCCCAGCCGTAGACTACAAGCAATTCTGGTTTGAATGCATAATGTTGAAATATCTCAATCGATAGCAGTAGTTAGGGCAGAACTTGGTAGACAAGGTTGCTGCATAGTTATCTAGATTTATGATTATTGAATTGTTGGTTGACATCGTTTTTACATAGAACTGCACTTGAACTCACTGAAAATGTTAAGTCGTATTCGATTAATAATTGAAAACGAAAACAGCTGCATGGTCTCATTCAACAGTTAGTTCTTATGCATCCTTAATAAATTCAGGAATATTTCGATTTGAATAAATTATGCGGTCAATTTTTTTTGCAGGTTCGAAGGTTGACAATTTTTAATGAAGATGGTAACGATGTTATATTTTTTATTATGAAATTTTTCTACCAGGCTTGGTTTTTTCGTCTGTCAACTCTCTTTTCTTCTATTCTGAGATTTTTGTATTTCTCGTTGCGAGGCTGCTGCATTGCTGGGTAGGCAGATTGCATTTTTCATTGGACCAGTCGTTTGATCCTACGACTTCTGCCTAATACCCTCGACACACTAGCACACTTAACCCTTAGCTGGACCTGGGGTGCAGGGACACCCCAGATCTAAAAAAACCGTTTTTCATTATATAAATCTTGAAAATAATATATGCGGGACCACAGAAGTACACTATCTTGAAGGTTGTGTGTTAGATGGAGCTATTTACATTGCTTTTACGCGGGTGCGGGAGTCCACACAATCAAAAAATATAGAGAGATTTGATTTTTTGAAGCAAAATGTCGTGTTATCATGTTTTTTCGCACCTTTAATTTTTTTCTGTCGTAGTAATAAAAAAATCTCTCAACTATTAGTACATAAAAAAGGGTTGTCAAAGACCCCCCCTTGATTTTTTTAACGGTCAATATTGCATATTTTCCATGGAAATGATTTTTTCGCGTGGGGTGCGTGGACACCCCATAGGCCAGTTATGTTACAAAATCGAGGTGGGCCAGCTAAGGGTTAATCCGGGTCACGTTTCACGGAAAAGCGCGAGCACTCTAGGGTTAACAAATGTGAGATCATGAATTTTTGTAGGAAACGTGGTGTTATAACTTATGACTATACTTTCCTTGACAACGAGGTCTCCCGTGCTGAATCTGTAATCGATCTAGAGGTTAGGTTAGAAAGTAAGTTGGGTTTCTCCACCCACATCAATTATATCTCCTCCAAGGGCAATTCAGTCCTGGGATTTATAAAAAGATGGTCCAAGAAATTCAACAACCCCCTCATCACCTAACACCTGTACGTATCTTTGGTTAGGCCTTTGCTTGACTACGCTTCCCAGGTATGGTCTCCTTACTACTCCTCCCATGTTAGTAGAATCGAATCGGTTCAAAAGAAGTTCATCCGTTTTGCACTCAGCCACCTCCCGTGGGATGACCCACTTGCTCTTCCGTCTTATGAGAACAGACTTAAATTGCTCAACTTTAGCTCTCTCCATAAGCGCCGGAGTTCGTTCATCGGCTGATGAATGACAAGGTGGACCCTGGTTTCTTAAGAAGCCGCGCGTCATTTAGAGTGAATAACTACAACCTGAGAGGTGAACCTTTCTCGCACATTAATTCCTCTAATACCCTAATTATGGCATGTTCGAACCGGTTAATCGCATGCTTATAAATACTAACAAAAATAGGAGTGTGTTTAGCTTGCTAACTAGTGAAGTTGTCCTTAAAAGGACCCTTCTCAATGTGGCGAGACTCTCTGCGTGCCCCACTCCCTTTTTGATTATGCACGCTCCTCTGTTTGATGTTTTTGATCTTATGTTTGCATGTCTCAGCTGAGCGGATGTACAGCCAAAACTATCGATTGTGAGCCGGTCGGCCGATCAAAACTAGTTGCGCTTATGGGTTTGATGAAAATCTGGATGTACATCCTATTTGACCGTGTATGGAGGAACAGTGGCCGATAGTAAAGGGTAGCGGTAGATCATTGATATAGGTACATATAATGAAAATAGTAGGAGACCAAGAATTGAACTTTGTGGTGCATCATTAGGCACCTGTAGAAGAGAGGATATAACATTGTTATGACGAACACATTGAAGACGGTTAGATAACAAAGAGGAGAAAAGCCTTGTAGCAGAAGATTAAAAATGATAGCGCTGATTTAGTTTTGGAAAATAGGATCACGTCCACCACCGAGTCGAAGGCTATCGAGAAATCAAGAAGCACTAATATTGCAACGTCACCTTTATAAAATGCAGAACGAATGTCAGTTGTTACCTTTAGTATAGCGGTTTCACAACTATGACTTTTACGGAGACCAGATTGATATTTAGAAATAAAGCTATAAGATTCAAGGTAGCGCAGAACTTAGATGTAACGAGTTTTCTCAAAGGCTTTAGCAAGGAAAAGAAGAATTCTAATGGGACGGAAATCTGCGATGATGGAGGAGATGCAGGAGAAGATTTTTCGGTAAAGGGATCACTATGGCTTTTTTCCACAACAAGGGAACTTGGAAGTAGTCAGGCCGTAATTAAAAACAGAGTAGAAATTTCTCAAGTGAGCTCATGATTTTCGACGTTGAAAGCAAAATTAAAACCAAGCTGCAAAAAATAATCTACTTGGTAGTCTCAAGTCACGCCATGAATATTTTTGGAAAAAATTAATTTGTTTATGAATAATGGTGGATTGAATATTTTGGCATCGATTGATTGTAAAATTATTTTCTCGTAAACGATACGATGAAAATTATTGAAAATTTGGGAAAATGATGTGAAATAAATACGATTTACTTTAGTGTGCGGAACAATATAATAATTCATTATTGTTACTAATTTTTATATTTTTTTTATAAACAAATACTGATTTGGCCCTGTTCTCAATGCAATATTCGAAATTTTTTGCGAGGAGTGTAATCTATGAAGGCTCACGATTAAAAAACCGTTTCAAACTTTTTGTGATCGCTCTTCGGGTTGGTAAAAAATTCTATTGTTTATAGTCCATTCAAAACGCGGGGGGTGTTCCAAAATAACACCGTTAAGAAAATCGAACCCTAAAGGTTTTTGGGGTCGCTGATCACGAAAATCGAGGTCCCGCGGTCCTAAAATTAGGGCGTTACCCCTAAAAATGCAAAAAACACCCCTTTTTAGGGGGTATTCGCGATTTGTTCAGTAATAATGAAAACTAATACGATGAAATGCACTTTTTTTAATATTTATTTGCGAAGGTGGTTGATTTATACTAAATTAAGGCGAACTTTATGGTAAGGGGTACCCCTAAGGTTAAACTCCTTCAAGAGGGTTAAAAAATTTCCAAATGTTTTAATAATATTTCATCAAATATAAAATTTTAATGCAAAGCAATAAATTTCAATTGGTTCCAATTACAATTTTAATGTGGGGGTAGTTTTACCCCCTTAAGAGTTGAAAAAATTAATTTGCTGATAATACCTTTTGAACCAAATTTCAAACAAAAAGCAAAAAAAAATGTTTGCAATTTTTTTTATATTAAGTTGTTTTTATTATGGTAGGGGTAGTTTTAACCTCTTAAGGGTTGAAAATAATGTATTTTTGCCTGACAGTACGCCCACAATCGAATTTGAAGCATAAACTTGAAAAAAAAAAATGTTTACAACTTTTGCCATTTTTGGCCGATTTAGGGGTAGTTTCAACTCTTTAGGAGTACCCCTTACCATAAAGTTCACCTCGCGTGACTTGAGACTACCAAGTAGATTATTTTTTGCAGCTTGGTTTTAATTTTGCTTTCAACGTCGAAAATCATGAGCTCACTTGAGAAATTTCTACTCAACATGCGTTATAACATCCAAAATTAAAGGGGCGAGGAGAGATTTCATCAAAACCAAAGGGCACTATTATCGCAGCGGAAACAAGCATCGGTTATGTCCAAAGGAACCACCAACACTTCATCTCGGATACAAACTGGCAAAAAATAGAAAGCAAGAGGGCCCTAAAAAAATAACGTGAACGGTTCAAGCGACCCGGAAAAACGTCATCAACTTGAACGGGCGCACAGTGTGACGAATTGCCTAAAACGTGGACAAAAGTCCGAAAATAAAAGTTTCGATCAGTATTATTGGTTGGATACAGTATTATTGGTTCTATTAAATAGTCCATTTAAAACGCGGGGGGGGGGGGGGGGTGTTCCAAAATAACACCGTTAAGAAAATCGAACCCTAAATGTTTTTGGGGTCGCTGATCACGAAAATCGAGGTCCCGCGGTCCTAAAACTAGGGCGTCACCCCTAAAAATGCAAAAAACACCCCTTTTTAGGGGGTTTTCGCGATTATTTCAATAATAATGAAAACTAATGCGATGAAATGCACTTTTTTTAATATTTATTTGCGAAGGTGGTTGATTTGTACTAAATTAAGGCGAACTTTATGATAAGGGGAAAATTTTTAACCCTCTTAAAGAAGTTAAACCTTAGGGGTAAATTGAAAAAAAAAAAATTCTTTTCGTAGATTGCAATTTAAATTTTTTTAATGAATTGTTTGAATAAAAATTCTTTTTATTAGAAAATATAAATTTGTTACGATGTGATAAATCTGGTTATTACGTAAAATCCCCGGGTATTATATAATTCTCAATTTGTAATGGCAAATATAGGCCCAGGGCGAGCGGTGGCGGTCGTGCGGCGAGTAGGGCGGACATAAGAGATTGTGCCGCTGTAGGTAACCTCTGTACAAAGGGGTTTATAGTGAAATGTTCCAAATGTTGTAATGATTACAAATGGAAAATAAAATTTAAATGTAAAACAATAAATTTTAATTTGTTTCAATTACAATTTTAATGTGGGGGTAGTTGTACCCCATTAAGAGTTGAAAAAATTAATACTTTTGCTGATAATAATTTGCAATTTTTTTTTATATAAAGTTGTTTTTATTATAGTAGGGGTAGTTTTAACCCCTTAAGGGTTGAAAATAATTTATTTTTGCCTGACAGTACGCCCACAATCGAATTTGAAGCATAAACTTAAAAAAAAAATGTATACAATTTTTGCCATTTTTGGCCGATTTAGGGGTAGTTTCAACCCTTAGGACTACCCCTTACCATAAACTTCGCCTTAATTTAGTATAAATCAACCACCTTCGCAAATAAATAATAAAAAAAGTGCATTTCATCACATTAGTTTTCATTATTATTGAAATAATCGCGAAAACCCCCTAAAAGGGGTGTTTTTTGCATTTTTAGGGGTGACGTCCTAGTTTTAGGACCGCGGGACCTCGATTTTCGTGATCAGCGACCCCAAAACCTTTAGGGTTCGATTTTCTTAACGGTGTTATTTTGGAACACCCCCCCCCTAGTTTTCAATGAACTATATTGTAGGGGTAGTTTTAACCCCTTAAGGGTTGAAAATAATTTATTTTTGCCTGACAGTACGCCCACAATCGAATTTGAAGCATAAACTTGTAAAATTTTTTTTTTACAATTTTTGCCATTTTTCGCCAATTTAGGGGTACTTTCAACCCTTTAGGAGTACCCCTTACCATTAAGTTCGCCTTAATTTAGTATAAATCAACCCCCTTCGCAAATAAATATTAAAAAAAGTGCATTTCTTCGCATTAGTTTTCATTATTACTGAAATAATCGCGAAAACCCCCTAAAAAGGGGTGTTTTTTGCATTTTTAGGGGTGACGCCCTAATTTTAGGACCGCGGGACCTCGATTTTCGTGATCAGCGACCCCAAAACCGTTTAGGGTTCGATTTTCTTAACGGTGTTATTTTGGAACACCATAACGCGCGTTTTGAATGGACTAAAATCCCGGCAGTAGAAACTGTTAATTGTTTTTCCTTGAAGCTGCACAGCAGGTCGAACTTGGCTATTGTTTATTTGTAAAGCATTCGGCTCTGTGCTTTAAAAACGTAGTGCAAATTGAAACTTGTATAAAATTATAACGACAATACAGATTCGAAATATTGAAAATGGAGAATGTTTCTCCAGGTATGTACTAAATTTTAAATGCTTTATAACTTGTTAAGCGACGTGTTAACATTTGTTATTGAAATAAACAATAATTATGTATAATAACGAAAAAATTTATAAAATTCAATCGAAATTAAGAGATAAGTTATGAGTTCCACGGAATACCACTAAGTCAAGTACTTTTTTATAAAATAAGTTATATTTACTTCAGGATTAAAAAAGAAAATCCAGCTACTAGCCGCAACTCTCTTAGTAAACCACATATGCAGTTACGGCTGCTATATTTTAGTTTTATTGAAATGTCTATAAAAGTGCGGGAAAATTCTCCATATTGTTAAATCTGCACGAAATTTGGTGGTATTATGTTATCGACGTCGCTGATCACTTTTTAAAGTTCCAAATGGCGGATCCAATAATTTTTCAAAATTTGTAGAAATAAGTTCAAAACTTGTATCTATATATGTTTTTGAGCATGCTGATTACGAATCTGATGAAATTCAAAGTCGCGGATATATATATATATATATATATATATATATATATATATATATATATATATATATAAATATAAATATAAATATATATATATATATATATATATATATATATATATATATATATATATATATATATATATATATATATATATGTATATATATATATATATATATATATATATATCCTCACCTTGTATCTACACCTTGGTGGTGAGGCTTAGGCTTGTGGCTAACTAAGATAGATACACGAAATCCCAAGGTGGAAACTATCGTGCTGAGGGGATGAATGGTACTGCGTCAGTGTACCGCTAACGATGGACTCCGAATACCAGGCGACCTTCGGTTTC
The DNA here is from genome assembly GCA_949987705.1 of Thereva unica. Classification (NCBI taxonomy): domain Eukaryota; kingdom Metazoa; phylum Arthropoda; class Insecta; order Diptera; family Therevidae; genus Thereva; species Thereva unica. Next base: position 5,124 of record CATLJY010000435.1, on the reverse strand, counting down.
AATGTAGCCTTCCCGTGGTAATGCGGAGCTCTGCCATGGGTGACTGTCCTTTCTCGCGCAACTCGTGGGATCTAAAATAGAGAACGCAAAAAGAAATGAGGGTGGAGCCCCTCCCAAAGCTCCAACAAATACAGCTAGGGCTTTTATAGTCCAACAAAGGGCGACTCCGGAAGATGGAAATCCCATCCAAAGGAGCATAAAGACGGTGAGAACACCACCATCAAAGAGTGCTAAGGACCCGGAACACCCTGGTCCTGAGCAACACAGCGCGACTCCCCAAGAAGGAAATCCAAAGAATTCCATCCCAAGGAGCAACAAGACGGCGAGGACACCGCCGACAAAGAGTACCAAGGACCTAGAACGCCTTGGCGTAGAGAAATATGGCGAAATGAGGGTGAGCACTCCGGCGACCACTGCGGAGGATGCTGGATCATCCCCCTTCGAGAAATTGGGGGTTATGATAACACACCTCATGGAGTATGTCGACGCTAAGAAAAACGTCGAGCACGCCATTAAAGAGAAAATAAGGTTGGTCAGGTCGACCTACCTAAAATCAAAGGAGGAAATAGTTAAGCGGCAAATGGCGAAAGAGCTGGTGGATACGTCGGCTCAAACAGAAGACTTGCCGAAAAAACAAGAGAGCCGTTCAACCGGGGATGCTGGAGAGAAACGGCCCCAAGAGAAAAACAAGGAGCCGCGGACGCGCAAGCGCCGTAGAGAGCTCAATGAGGAGGTGCAGCTGCAGCAGCACACCCCAAAGAGGAAAAAGGGAAAGACTCCCGACGCAGTGGCCGAGCCAGCCCCGCTACAGGCGGCACGCCCGGTCGAAAGCGAGAGTGGGGACCGAGAAAGCTCTGCCTGGAAGAAGGTGGAACGAAAAAAGAGGAAGAAAAAGAAAAGAAGACTTAAAGAGGCCAACAAGTTGAGGCAAAGGACCCGGTCGGATGCGATTATCATCACGACCAAAGGGGAAGCAACGTACGCGGAGATCCTTCGCAAGGTGAGGACAGATGCCTCCCTGGCGGAACTGGGAAACAGCGTAAATAGAGTTAGGAGAACGCAAAAGGGCGATCTCCTGTTAGAGCTAAAGAGGGGAGATGCTAAGACCGGGGACTTAGAACAGAAGGTTAAAGCATCGATTAACGGGGTGGCCGAAGTGAGAGCCAGTACAAATACGGTAGTGATCGAGTGTAGAGACTTGGACGAGATCACAACCAAGGAAGAGGTGTGCGAAGCACTGAGGACCCAGCTAGGTCTGACGGTCGAGGAAAAGGATGTCCTCAGGCTAAGAGAGTCGTGGGGGGCACTCAGACGGCGTTTATAAGCCTGCCTGTTGAAGCTGCGAAGAAGGCTATCGCAGCAGGTAAAGTTCGAGTCGGCTGGGTGGTATGCCGAATGCGGGAGCGGGTATCGCTTAAACCGTGCTTCAAATGCATGAAGTTCGGTCACATAGCGAGAAACTGCGGCAGCAGCCAGGATAGAGGAAAGCTGTGCCGAGGCTGCGGAAAAGAGGGTCACAAAGTAAGGGAGTGTGACCAAGCTGCCAAATGCCTAATTTGTAGGGAGGTAGAGGGCAGGGATAGCGGGCACGTGACCGGAGGTAGTAGATGTCCGGCGTACAAGGAGGCACTGAAAAGAAGACGAAGATAAGGTTCCTACAGATTAACCTGAACCACTGTCAAGCGGCACAAGATCTGCTGGCACAGACAGTCTACGAGGAAAAAATCGACGTCGCAATCGTCTGCGAGCAGTATAGAAACCTGCACAGCGGCGTCTGGATATATGATAGCAGCGGCACGTCAGCGATATGGACGTGCGGGAGCCGAGCCATGGAAGATACCATGAGAAGCCCAGAGAATGGCTTCACGCGGGCAAAAGTAGGCGGAATACACGTCTACAGCTGCTATGCGGCGCCAAGCTTGACCCTAGACGAGTACGAGTCGATGTTGGAAAGGTTAGCCGCCGACGCGAGTCGCCATCACCCGGTAATATTAGCGGGTGATTTCAATGCTTGGGCTGTCGAATGGGGCAGTCGACAAACGAATGCAAGAGGGCGCATACTTCTAGAAGTATTCTCGCGACTTAACGTGGTGTTGGTCAACACCGGAGGCGAAAACACCTTCCAAAGGGGTGGGAGATCGTCTGTGATCGACATCACTTACGTGAGCGATTCAGTGGCCAAGGACCTACAGTGGCGGGTGAGCGATTTGTACACGCACAGCGACCACCAAGCCATCATCTTCGAGGTAGGCCAGGGTATAGAAAAGAGGAATCCTACGTATGGAACGGCTAGAGGATGGGCCGTAAATAAACTCGACACAGAGGTGTTCGAGGAAGTATTCCTGCATGATGCGAGGTCGGCAGGAGGTGCCAGGGAAGGGGCAGAGCGAATCGAAGATTCAGTTAAACAGGCATGTGATGCATCCATGCCTCGGCGCGCCGGCAATCGGCAACACCCACCAAACTTCTGGTGGAACGCCGAGATCAACGAATGCCGAAGGGCCTGCCTGAAAGCGAGAAGGAGAACTCAAAGAAGACGAAACCGTCCTGATTTCGATGAACCCCTTCAGAGATATAAGGAAGCGAGGAGAAGGCTGAACAAGGCCATCGCTAGAAGTAAATCCGAGCACTTCAAAAGATTGTGCAGAGAAGCAGACTCGGACCCCTGGGGTGGAGCCTATAAAATGGTTATGTCAGCGGTCAAGGGCAAACGCTCTCCGCCGATCACCTGCCCCGCGCTGCTCCAGAGCATTGTGTACGTCCTGTTTCCACAGAACGTACGCGCCGCCGAACTACCCACCCTTCAGGTGGACCCAGAAGAGGTACCTGCGGTGACCGCAGATGAGATTCTGGAGGCTGCAAAAAAGGTAGCCATCAATAAGGCCCCTGGCATGGATGGCATACCAAATAAAGCGGCGAAGCTAGCAGCTTCAATAGCGCCAGACAGGTTCGCTGAAGTCTTCACAGCGTGCCTGAGAGAGGGGATCTTCCCTGAGCGATGGAAACAGCAGAAACTCGTGCTCCTACCGAAGCCGAACAAGCCTTTAGGGGACCCATCGTCCTACAGACCGATATGCCTCCTTAGTTGTATAGGCAAACTTTTCGAGCGGGTGATCTGTAACAGGATTCTCCCTAGCGTCGAAAGGGCAGGTGGCCTGTCGGACAAGCAATTCGGCTTTAGAAAGGCAAGGACGACTACTGATGCAGTCAATATGGTGGTGGGCATAGCAAGAGCCGCCATAGAGAAAAATCACTGCTGCGCACTGATAACCCTCGACGTAAAAAATGCTTTCAACTCAGCGAGGTGGAGCAAAATAGTTGAGGCGTTAATCAAGCTAGGCACACCTAAGTACCTAGTGCGTGTAGTGGCCGACTACCTGCAGGGTAGGTCGCTTCATTGTGATTCGGATGATGGTCCTAAAGTGTTCGGGACAACATGCGGTGTCCCGCAAGGTTCCGTCCTGGGCCCTCTCCTATGGATCGCAATGTACAATGATGTGTTGGGGCTTCGTCTTCCAAAAGAAGCAGTGGCGATCGGGTTCGCAGATGATATCGGGGTAGTTGTCGAAGGAAAACACCCAGATGACATCGAACTGTATGCGAACGAAGCGATCTGGGAAATAAAAGCGTGGTTAGAACGCGCTGGGTTGAAGCTTGCTGAGCACAAAACTGAAGCAGTGGTGATCAGCAAACGGCGAAAGCCAGTATCCGTGAGGATCAAGGTAGGGGAACAGATCATCCACTCACAGCCCGCTCTAAGGTACCTGGGAGTGATGATCGATCGGAGGCTAAATTTCAAGGCGCACTTGGAGGGCACGGCAGACAAAGCTTCTGCGATTTGTGCAGCACTCGCAAGAATGCTGCCCAATGTTGGGGGCCCTAGACCGAGTCGCCGCCTCCTCTTGGGGAGGGTGGTCAGCTCAGTCCTGTTATACGCAGCGCCAGTGTGGGCAGCAGCGTTAAACAGGACTGCAAATAGTAGAAAATGGAGGGCTGCATATAGGCTAAGTGCACTTCGCGCTTGCTGCGCGTACAGGACCACGTCCGACGATGCGGCGTGCGTGATAGCGGGGATGATTCCTGTGGATATTCTGGCGAGGGAGGGCATGCGTCTCTATGACCCAGAATATGGTAGAGGACAGCCAAGAAGGGTACGGCGGCAGATTGCGCGCTGCGAGTCCTTAAGGGAATGGCAGGGGAAATGGGACGAGTCTGTTAAGGGTCGTTGGACCCACAGACTTGTCCCTAACGTGGAAGTATGGGTTTCGAGGGAGCGTGGGGAAGTAAGTTACGACCTCACGCAGTTCCTGAGCGGACATGGGGGGTATAGGAAATACCTCCACCGATTCGGCCACGATGATTCACCGTTGTGTCCGGTATGCCCAGCGACGGAAGAAGACGCAGAGCACGTCTTCTTTGCCTGCTCGAGATACGCCGAGGAAAGGGCGGAATTAGAAGAAACGGCCCAGGCGCCACTAACGCCGGAAAACATCGTAGAGCATATGATGAGATCCGAGGAAATGTGGAAGAAAGTGGAAGAAACCCTGAAGGCCATTCACAGAAAGTTAAGGCAAGAAGAAGCCACAAGAAACAGAGAAAGGCGAAGAAATGCCGAGAGCAGTAGCAACCCCTATGGGTAAACACCAGAGGGACACCTAAAGGGTCATGGTGGTGACGCCCGCCCGAAGTAATGCCTCGCGGCGGTTCCGGGCGGGGTAAGCGTCACACAAAGGGGTGGTGAGTTTATTCAGTAGGAGTCTGAAACTCGGTCTGAGTGCGGGAACCTCAGAAGTGTCTATGTAGAGTCTCACCATCCCCCGTAAAACAAAAAAAAATATATATATATATATATATATATATATATATATATATATATATATATATATATATTACGACAAAAGAAAAAAAAGTCGGGGTAGGGATATATGCCCCAACGTCGGAGGAGGCCGCGGTCTCCGGCGTACGGCTGGAAACTGGCAACAGTAGGTGCCAGGGGTCAGTCGCCAGTGGCAAACTCATCGCGCCTAAGGAACAGGAGAGAGTAGCAAGTTTTGGAAGATCCGCGAAGGTGGTGAGGTCACCGCCCACAAAACCCGCGGAAGACCGTACCAAGGAAAAGGTGCG